>JAKSZP010014653.1:0-142871 GCA_022478985.1 Massospora cicadina | reverse complement strand
GATTGAAAAGTAAAATATACTGTGTAATTGATGTATACTAGTGTGAACTACAGCTTCAACTATATTGTTAATATAAAAAAATGCTGTCTGGCAAGTGGCAGTATGTACAAATAAAACAGGTCAAAGTTCCTACCTAGAGCTTTATTTAATTAGATGAATTTAAATTATTAATTTTTAAAGATTAGAGCATTTTATAAAGACACGTCATCAGTATCTTATATTTTGAAAATCTGTAAGAAGTTAGCCAAATTTGTACTTTTTTCAAGCTACTGAGCCAGATGATGCTGCTATTAATATAACAACCTGTCAGTGAAGTTTGCCCACTTCCTAAAATTTAATTCAACCAGTTAATGTGAAGTAAACCTTAACTGATGAATAAGATTTTTGATAAGATAATAATTTATCTAACAAAAGGATTGGCACTGATGGATTAATTGCAATAATGATATTACTACATCTAATAAAAAGTATTCGTTGGATGTGACTAAAATATCTGTCTAAAAGTGAAATTAATGAGGAGGAAGTAACACTTATGGTGGATAAATCAACCTTAACTGAAACTATGATCTTGGGCAATACTTTAATCTGTCCATAGAATTAAAAAAATAATCCTATTTTCCCTTATCTCTTTAGATATCTAAATTTTTAATGATTATCTATCTTATTCTATCAATTTAGGTAGTCTCAATGTTGCTAAAGAATAACATATCATAATTAGACATTTAATTAATAACCCTTATAGTTGGCACCAATTTTATTAAACCCCAATTTTTTTATTTAATTACTAGGAATGATGATATAAATTATAATTCTTGCCAATCCGTCCAATTTGGTTGTCAATATTCTGCCTCAAACTGAAGATCCAAGTAGATATAATGGCAGAAACAATCCATATAAGGGGTTGGATAATATTACTTTTAGTGAAGATACCATTTTTTATCAAACACTCCTGATGTTAAGATCCAAATCTAATCTAAGCATTCAAATACTATTATTTCATAAAATGTAAATAGATGCCAAAGAATCCCTGAGTAGCAGGGTTATTTTAGATCTTGGTTTTGAAGCTCTTGGAGGTTTCCCCATAAATTCTTCCCTGATTTCCTTTATATATTTTTGAGGGAAAAATATTATTTTAGTTCTTTTTACCAATAATTTGGTTCAACTTTTATAATAGTGAAGCTTAAGAATATATGCTAATTAGGGAGTTTTTCTATTAATTTCTAATTTTTATATACTATAAAGGAAACCTTGCGTCTGAGGCTTTTTCGTTGCTCTAAACTCTTATGGAAAGGTTGAATTCCCCCCCTCATCATGACAAGATTGTTTCTCCTTGTCAGGTCACCCTGATTTCCTGAATAACTATAACTACAATTAACAATAATGATTTGGAGTCAGCAACTCTTCATATCCTAGTGCCACCTACCTCAGTGAGTGGGCGCTACATGACCATTTAGGGGAACTAATATCAACAAATAACTTTTTATTACCCATGTCTATGGAGATGAACCTTCCCACCCTTACGCGTAGCATTATCAACCACATTTTTCAGACTCTACAGAAGCCCTCCAGGTCTCCTCACTGGGCCCTTTGTCCCAGAAGGACGAGCAAATAGAAAATGAGCGCTTGCAGTACTGACCCTTATGATGGGCTTAACAACCATGCTCGCTTAACAGAGGTCAAGTTGAGGTTGAATGTTAAGTTTGCTACTCACATCAAATCACCCATCCACCCTTTACCATCTGATATGAGTAACCTCGTTTCCTTATCAGATACTTCTTTGGCAACTTTAGATATCAGAGAATTTGCACTTGCTATTCCTCCGAATTTTATTACTCTTCCTCCCTATTCATTGGTGAGAACCAAAATGATGCATTGGAAAATTAGAACTCATGAATGAGATGCAGGCTGTGTTAACACGCCTTGATGAAGGAATATTGAGTTTTAAAAAATCTAGTACTCTCCAAACACTTTGGTCAATTAGAAGATGTTGTACACAACAAAATTGGGGATTGTACCACAGAGTACAAACCCATATTGATGACTTGATAACCTCCATTGACAAATGCCTCCACTAATTCTAGGAGTTTATTTGTGAAAATTAGGATACCCTGAAATATTTATCCCCTGTCATTCTGTAATGCTGGGTGAAGCAGGTCGTCCTGAAAGCTATGGACTGTCCAGGGCTCCTAGATTACATGATGAATTTTTAACGCCTGATCACAATGAATTTCTAGCCAACGTGGGCTCCAGGAAACCTGGGCCACCTGGGCCTAGTACTGGTTTGGAGATCCCTGAATATTGGCTTAACTCATAAATCCAAAAATTTCAAATCTTAATGTCCAACTAGGACGCGTCTTTTCAAAGAGCGGAATCCACTTTAGGATTGGGTTTCTATCCACTATGAAGTTTCTATAGGCACTTACCACAGACAATTAAGAACCTTGGCTGCTTTACCCTTTTAATTTGGGGATTGGAACAACAAATGTTTGATACAGAGCAACATCAACTAGAGCTTTGGAAATGACTGCTAGTTAAAAAGAATAAAATAAATCAGCTGATACAGCTCTCACCAAAATGGCCCTTTGAGCCACCCATAAGCGAGTTGATTTGATAATTGAAGACATAAACAAGTTTTGTAGTCAAGTGTATGATCTACACACTCAAGAATATTCTGGGGATACTGCTTTCTCCTTAGCCAGTATCGCTCAAATATCTATGCATGCCGTTTGTCCACCAACCCATCCAAGTAACTCGTTAAAACCTTTCTTCAAGGACAAATATGTTCCAGGGGAAAGAAGAATTTTTTTCCTTCTTGTACTTCTATGAAATTTTAATAGAGAAAGCTACCATAGATCAATGGCTCAAACACTTGTCCAACTGCCTTAGATGAGTAGCACATGATAGAATGGCACCTCATTTAACGACATGGTGCGCCTGGAATGATACCAAGGCTGCTTTGCTTTGGGAGTTCAGGAGTGACTTAGCATCAGTCAACAAGAGACAGAAAACATGAAAATAAGCCTCAACTGGGGAGTTCCATTAATGATTTTGCCCAAATTTTTATCTTGCGGCGCAGACTCTGGAAGCAGTAAATTGTCTTAAATTAAACAATGCTTTCATAGCCTCCTTTATCAGCATTCAAACCCATGGCCAACATGAAACTTTACCATAAAGCAGTAATGCCCAACCTTATGTCTCTCATGAATAGTAAGGAAATCCTCATTGAGATTCCTTCTGATTTTTTCAAACCTATTGGACTGCCCCTTCTTATCAACAAGCTACAGCCTAAAGTTTTAGAAGTAATTCCACGTAACGCATAATCTTGAGTTATATTGCAAACATTGCAAGCATATCAACCACACCATAAACCGCTGCCACCAACTTCTCCAAAATACTGCAGCAAATATTAGTCAGCTTAGATAAAGAGGCTTTCTTTGCTTACGAAACTCAAGGGCCTCAACCTTTAAGTTCTATCCTTAAGACTTTTGGTTGCTTAGTATTAGCCGCCCCTGCTGAAGTCAACGTACCTCTTTATATTCAAGGAAATAAAGACCTTAATATTCTTATTTTGATATTGGATAATTAAAAAAGCGAATTCTTACAATCAGCTCATCTATTAAGCGCCTGGCGTTAACCAACAAATTTTTAAAGACAAATAAAACATCTAAGCTTGACTATGGTAATATACTATGCTAGCAAAGCTATAATATCTGTTGACTGTCTTTTAGCTAGTAAATTCTTTTTTGGATTTTAGGAGGTATGAGTGGAAGTATATATTAAAAAAGTTAAATTTCTGTCTATAAAAATACTCGATCACCTGATAATATTAGATCCTTCCATCTTTATAGAGAATAAAGATGTTTCCAGATATAAAACCGTGAGAATGAAGGTGGGATGGCGGGAGCTCAGCCCACTAAAGCAATTGAAGTCTACTCTGCCTTATCTCTCCAATTTTACAAGTTTTTGATTACTGCCACATGATCACTTTAAAGAAATAATAACTCCAAATTACTCATTGGCGTCCCTCAAATGCAGGAAATTTAACTGTATAGCAAATCTTAAAAAAATACTCTAAGTCCTTAGATATTTTTTTAGTACTAGATGGTCCCAACCCAAGGGGGATTCATCGATGTCTTACTCCTTAGATATTAGAGACCATTAATATTCAATTAACTGACAAAAATCAAGGGGACCTAAAAATACTACCTGCTTTGTTGTAAATCTTTTCCATATGTTAAGTAGAATAGCAAAACCTTGGGCCTAAAACTAAGTTGCCCCAAGGCAGTGGATGCTAAGGATGGGATACCACTTTTTGCCCCCTTTCCTTTAGCTTACCACCCAGTTCTCAAGTTGTTATGGCTTCCCAATTTAGGGTTCATATTCCCCTTAGTCAAGCTTTATACTTATATGGAAACACCAATCCCTCTCTTAAAGAAGCGCTGACTTACTCTAAAACTTATAGACCCCAAATATGGAAAATTCATTTCCATGGTATATAAAATTCAGCCAATCAGACTCTTCATGCTACTTAGCACTCTATCATCGCTATAAAAACTCTGTCTTATCAAAAATATCAATAATATAAGCAGTTTCAGCTCCTTGCATGATTTAGAGTTTGATCCCCTAACAATTATAACTCTAGTCATACATAAGCTTGGTGATAGCCTCACACCCAAAGAAAGCCAGGATGTAGAATCCCTCCGCGAGAAATACTAAGAAACCTTCTCTTTGGAACCAGGTAAAAGGGTAGAATTCTAAAGTAATCCACCAAGTGTAAACCAAAGATCATACTTTAGTTTAAAGCTTGAGCTTACAGAAAATTATAAGGTTGAGAAGTCTCAAATAGCTAGAGAATTAATACAACTACTAGAGGCTGGGCTATTTATACCGTTTAAAGCCCTTGGACCTCCCTGTTACAGTTAATCTATAAAAAGGATGGCGGACATCAAGTTTTTATGAACTATAATCGACTAAATTTCATTACTCAAATGTAAGTTATCCCTACCTTGTATAGATGACACCTTTTGTCTAATTTATAAATCACAGTATTTTACAGCAATGGACTCGCCAGTAGTTATTGGCAAGTTGACTTATCTCTGAGATTTATAAATGCTCAAATATCTAGTGAAGGTTGTTTCAAGCCTACATAAATGCCGCAGGGACTATTCAACGCCCTTCCACAATCCAAAAAGAGATGGAATTTTTTGTAGGAATTAAAGCGCTCTTGCTTGTTAGTCTATTGGAACAAAATAACCATTTTCTCAAAAACTTTTAAAGCTTACTTACCACACCTAAGACCGGTTTTCCAGAAAATAAACTCAATCTTCTCTAAAAAGACCCTCCAAATTTTCCTTCTTCCAATTCAATATGAATATTTTGGGACATAAGGTAAGTCAGGAAGGAGTATCCCTGAAGGATAAAAAAGCTACAGCAGTTTCTAAGATGTACACACCTAAGCCTCTATAAGATGTACAAGTCTCTATATGAATAACTGGATATTATCTCCAATCCACCCCACACTTTGAAGATAAATCTAAACCCTTTTTACTTGTTGAAGAAAGGAATTCCTTTTTAATAGAAGAGCAGCAGCTGTCAGTTTGCCCTACAACATTTAACTAATTTCCACTACCCTGTAATCATAAATCATAATAATAACAAACCATTTTTTTCTTTTTACTGATGCTAGCAATATAGGTATAGGAGCTATATTATACCAGCTCAACAATAGTCTGGTGGATTGTACCATCATTTCTTAAAAAATTCTCTTAAAAGCTAATTGGTACTATAGTGTTACTTAATGTGGTTTTTGGCAGTATTATTGGCTGTTAAGCATTTCCAACTTTTATCAAAAGTAAACCAGTTATACTATATTTTTGATCACGCATCATTGCATTGGCTCCATCAGATGAAAGATCCTGATGGTAGATTAGCTCAATGGGTTTTAAAGCTCCAAAGCTATGATGTCTCCATTATCCATAGCCCAGGGAAAATAAATCAGAAATCAGATTGTTTATCTTAGTTTCCCATAATTACTTTAACTGAGCCCTGAGGAACATTCATTATATTATCTTTTAGCCCAACCACATTTATAAAAAATGAGTCTTTTAATAATCTAAAAAATTATATAAGACGTCAAACTTTCAATCAGGATTTTAACCTTTACAAAATAGTATCTAACCAATGATTACCTTATATTTGACCTTTTACTTGCACAGAAGTTTATAAGAAGGTCATCTTCAAGTCAGCCTTGAGGAATTTTAAAACCTTACTGTGGTGCAAGACTCAGTGCTACTGAGAAGAAATTCTCCCTTAATTCATTATGTATTAGAGTCCTGTTTGGTATGAAACAGCAGCTTGTACATAATCCACGACCCCAACATCCAGTGGCTCACCCTGCTAAACCCAGTCATATGGTATGTATCAGTGTTCTGGGCCCTCTACTATGTGTATACAATGACCACTAATTCCTAATATTGGCCGTTTATCATTTATTGGAAAGGCTTGAAGCCATATCCCTTTTCTCAGTTTTGCAAAAGCTACCGCTACATTTCTATACAATTGTATCATCACCCAAAATGGGTGTCCTAACATAATTTTCTCAAAAAATGTCAAAAAATTTTCATCATTGCTGGTGCACATGTTAAAAAACTAATAAGGTCCACGCAGGTACTTTCCATCCCTTACCATCCTGCAACTAATAAAAATGGTAGAGTAAAAAGATTTACTAAACACAACTCATTGGAAAATTGCCTCAATTGACCCACTACATTGACCACAAAATATACTTTGTGTAATACTGGTCAATTGAATAAATTACTATTGTGTTATAAGATACCCTTCTTCCAAACCTTGTATGGAAGAAATCCATTAATTTCCCTTAAAACAGACATGATAGACCAAGCCTCTCTTGAAGCCCATAAATTTACTATGAGATTTAATGCTAATGAGATTATCTGACTTCAGCCTTGGCTTCCAAAAATTTGTCAGAACCACCACCAGAGACCAAACATTTTACCGCTAATTATGCCCCTATGCATAACTTCCAACCAAGTGTTTAGTACTCTTCTTCCAACATAGACCTTTTGGACGCGATATTCAACTAGGTACAGATTGGTAAAGAACTTATAAAGACATATATATATATGAGGAAATGAAAACTCAATTGTTAATGTTGCTCAAGGAAATGTGATAAATTGAATACAGAGTTGAAAGTTGTGACCATTTACCCCCACCCCCTACGCCAAGTTCTATAAGTGGGCGTAGTCAGGATTCTGACTAAAACTGAAGATTTGACATGTCAGATTGCAGGATTCAAACCTGATCTTATAATTTGGATAATATTACTTTAGGTATGATCCCAATTAAAATTAATGAAATCTCCTGATGTCAGGGACCAAAATAATTAAAGCAATCAAATACTTTAACTTTAAAAGATGTAACCCAATGCCGCAGAATTCTTAATTAGAAAAGTTGTAATGATCTTGACTTGGAAGCGCTTATATATTTCCCCAAAAAGGTCTAACATGATTTTCTTTAGAATTTCTTTTAAGGTAAAAAATATTGAATTCTTTTTGCCAATATTTTGGTTGTCATTAAAATGTAAAACAAAATTTAAGGTTATATGCAAATTAAATAGTTTATTTCTTGATAAGTGTTAGTTTATATTTATCATACAAAAATCCTTGCGCCCTGGGCTTTGGTTAACCTGAACTCTTCTGGGAAAGTTGGATGTTTTTACTTTCATCCCAACATTGATGGTACAAGGGATAGTCAAAAAGTAAAAGCAAATTTTATTTTCCTTGCTGCAATTGATGGCAGCACTGACTGAATAATGACATATCATAACCTTAAACTTTTTTTTATTCTTTAGCTGTGTTGGTTCAGTGCTCAACTCCATTCGTAGTAATTTCAGGATTTTATCATGAGAGCCCCATTGTCCATGTGCATCAAGGAAGAAATGAGGGGAGTGGTACGTTTTCTGCACTCTGAAGGGACTAAACCTGTGGAGATTATTCGCAGAATGTAGCAGCATTACAGTGAGAGCTGTCTTAGTGAACGCAAAATTTATTAGTGTATAAATCGCTTTAAAAATGGTCATGTATCTATCTGCGATGAAGAGTATTCAGGTAAGCCATCCACTTTGAAGACAGACAAGAACATCGAGACAGTTGAGAGAATGATTCATGATGATTGTCATGTCAAAATTGATGATATTGCACATGCATTGAACATTAGCTATGGTTCAGCAGTTGCAATCATCCACATAACTAAATTATTGCAAAATGTGTGCTTGTTAGGTACCACATTGACTGACAGACCAGCACAAACAGAAACGTTTGGGAATTTCGAAATCACATTTAAGGCGTTTAGAAGAGGAAGGAGAAGAGTTTCTCAGTTGCATAGTAACCGTTGATGAGATGTGGGTCCATCACTTCAAACCACAGAGTAAGCGGCAGAGTATGGTGTGGAAACATCCATCCTCACCTACAGCAAAAAAGTTCAAAAGACAAGTTTCTGCAGGAAATTTGATAATGACAGTGTTTTGGGATATAAAAGTTCCACTTCTAAATCATTACACTCTTAAAGGTCAAACAGTGAATAGTGATAGCTACTGTGAGCTACAGCGAGTTCTGAAACCCAAAATCAAAATAAAGAGGCGAGGAAAACTTTCAAAAGGTGTGCTTTTGCTTCAGGACAATGCCTGTCCTCATACTGCGGGGAAAACGATCTAATGCATTCAAGATCTTGGTTTTAAGCTGCTGGAGCATCCGCCGTACAGTCCTGACCTAGCTCAAAGTGATTTTCTCCTTTTTGGTCCAATGAAGGAGCATCTGCATGAATCCAAATTTTCATCAGATGACAAGGTTGTGGAGGCAGTGCGCGAGTGGCTGTGAACAATGCCACATATCTTCTTCCAGGATGGAATTATGAAGCTTGTCAAGAGATGGACCAAATGCATAGAAATTAATGGAGATTATGTAGAGAAATGATGCTACTTGTCATCTTGTTTTCACAATAAAAAGTTCCTTTTTAAAAATTTACCTTTACTTTTTGACTTACCCTCATAATTAATTAAGAACAGCTAATTTGTGGATATTCATATAAATATAATAATTAGAAACTTTACCTGGAGATACGTTGGATCCCATAAAGCTAAACGCCAACCTTAAGAGAGATTAATGCTTACACATTGATTCAAAAACAATTTTTCCAGTAATAATAATCAGATATCATCTGGGCTAATAAAAAACATGAAATTCTAACTATGATACTTACTTGAAAGCTAATCCACCTGATTCTAAATTTAAAATGAATTCTCTGTTACATAATCTGCCTTATCCAAACCCCAAAGTTATCATAATCAAAAATTTAGCAATTAAACCTTTAAATCCAACAATTATATTTATCTCTCATGAAGGATTGATAGATAATTAAACAAACTCGGCTTTCAAACCGCCTTGAATGCATATTACCTTCAGTCTCCTATTTCTTTATTTGATGAGTTGCCAGAAATTTTAAAACACAATCTAAATGATATCATGGAGCTCTCAGGTTCTATTAATGATGAGCACTGGCTTGCCATCACCTAGGACTGCATCACATCTCAAAATAAAACAAAATGGTTTTAAACCCAGTTTTTTATCATCTATATAACATTAGACCAAATGAATTGAATAATGTTGATAAGCCATCCTAAACTCAATCTAATGTTATAACCTTAATATCACTTGATTTATTTCAGCAAACTTGCTATTTTGTGAAATTTGCATTATAGCATCATCCCAAAGTACCATTTAAGATGGCTCCTCAAGATGTCAATTATTCAAAATGCTTGTCAAGATTCTGACGTAACTTGATGATAAGATCTAAGTATATTTGGCGGAATGGGTGAGATTGGACAAGCTGAAGATTATATTAAAATTGATGAAAGTGCCTTAACACAAGGAAATAGGGCAATATCAAGCTTTGAATAAATGTTTAGTTGATTGCCTCCAAATTAAATGATAAGGTAATGTCAGTGTATGACGAATAATTTGTAAATTGTCTCAAACTATGGTGAATATAATTTAATAAGTAGTAGCTGCTGCTGGAACCAATGAGAATATGGAAGAAATAAACAGTCTAAGTGTTGGAAAATCGACTTTGGGCTCTTTTAGTTGGCAGGCTAACCAGTATGAAGACTGGTCAGCCCTTGCCATGCCACCTTAGGTGTCAAGGCTAGCAGCGCTGGCTAACCTCTTGGCGTGTCACCCTCACCATTTTAGGGATCCCCTAGCCTTAACCCTAACTAATAAAATAAATTATAAACTTATAAAAAAAGATAGAATAGGCAAAGGGAGATGTTTATTGAAAGGGAAGCGCTAGGTATTTATACTATTTAAAAAAGGGCTACTGCACCCATCGCCAACCTATCAGCTCTTCCGTTGGTTCTTCTAGCCAACCACTTCTCTCCTTCTTCTACTTCTTCTACTTCTACATAATCCCTTCCCTGGCATCAACCCTCTCACTCCATACTTCCCAATGTCTGAATTAGTTTTGATTTATCCTCAGCCTTAAGTCGTGAGTGAACCATATAAATATTTAATCTAAATAAACGTCAAATTTGGATTTGACCTTCAAATCAATAATAATGCACCGGAAACAACTTCAGTTGTTCGCTTAACTTGAAATATCTCAGCATCTTGCCAACATTAACGTCTAAATAAATGAGGCGCTGGAAAGAAACCTCAGCTGACTCAAACTCATAATTTTTGGATCTGCCAACATCAGATTAGACACAAATTCATGGATAAGCAAAACATAGGCTTTCCACTGGAAATTCCACAATGGACCACAAATGGCCATTGGCGTTGACCACTGATTCCGCTGAAGTTTTTGGTTCATCCTCAGCTATTAGTCGCCGGTGATCCTTTTAATAATTTGGGGCCACTGATTGGCCCCACTTGAACCTAAAATACCAACCTCAGCGGAATAATAATTTTGGCTCAACACAAATTGGGGGCAACTAACCAGAAATCAAACCAAATAACACGAAATTCAGTCAATAAACCATTCCACTGGGATTGGCTATATTATTCCAAATAATGCTAAGTCATTGGAGGATTCCATCTGGTTAAAATCATGACACTAAGCAAAAGGGTTGATATCAACTGAATTCACTAATATATAAGCAAGATGAATAGATTAAAACAAAAGGATTGTTAGTAGAAGAGAGCAAGAGTAACAACTAGCATCCGCTGAATATATTATTTTAATTTATAAGAGTGTCATTGGGGCAATTACTCCATAATTTATAAGTTTATTATGTTATTTCAAGAATGACGATCTTCATACCATTGGTCCTAGTGCTCAGTGGGCTTAACCCTGTGCAAAAACTCCTTTGGAGTATCTCTTATATACTGTCAAAGTTAAGCTTTTCTCTCTCGTTGCAATCACTTTTGCAACCCATTCAATTCAAGTCTGAATCAAGTTTGATAATCTCACAGAGGAGATTAGTATGCGCCCATGTCAGATAGCAGTTGAGCTAGTAAGGTAAGAGGAGCAGATAGTAGGCCCGTGGCCTCAAACATTTGAAAACGCCCTGGAAAAACTGGCAGAATAGAAAAAATTTAAAAAAACCAGCGGTCACTATTTCCCCAGAAATCCTCTCTTGGCAAGCATGATGCAACCAGTACATCAACACGCCGCACTCCCAGCCACTTTCATCAGTGGAATATGGAGTCCGCGTGTTTCTTGACATCCAACAAACAGCTTTATGGGAAAATTTTTGTGGGGATGTGCACAATTTTTCCTGACTGCGGTGTATGTTGCACCTCACTCCATGTCACGCAGTTGGCTGGACCTAGGTTTTGAAAACAAGGAGGCAGCAGACAAGGCTGCTGCAGTGCGTGTAGTGATTGACCTCCCCAAAGGGCAATGGGTCATCAAAACCAAACGCACCAGATGGACAAAATCCAACCAAATTTTCCTCACATTTGACTTTTTGCCTACTATGGTAAAACATGACATTTTGGAGCAACACCTGAAAGATGGTCTTGACATATATGGCGAAATACAATCTTTCAAAATGCAATGTTTCACGCTGATGCCACACCTGTGCACTGGCAAAGCCATTGCGGTTTTGACCCCAACCAAGGAGATCGTGAAGGACCTAACCCAGATCCCACACTCCACTTTTATTAATATCTAAGGGCATACCACCCACCCTTTCTGGGTAACCGTGGACAGCGCGCCCCCCATCTGCACCCACTGTGACGCGTTTGGCCATAAGGCACACGCATGCCCCACCAAGGAGGGCGTCACATTCCAAGAGCACCCCTTGGCGACCATGGCCAGCAGAGAGGCGCACTACAAACCAACCGTAAGCACCAAAGAGGCTTTCCCATGAGGAGCACAAGGCTGCTACCTACTGGTAAAGCCTATTTCCCCGCAAGAGCGGAAAAAGGACAAGCAGGCCCGCAGGGCTGCAGCCAAGGAAGCGGCCAAAGTCAACACCGCTATCCCACACTCCCAACGCCAGGAGGACATTGAAACCTTTGCAGCAGAAGCAACTCGGGAATCCATCAACCAACTCAGATTGGGAAGCCCATGCCAATTGGGCCACCCAATCTGAGGATCCAATGGGGGACTTGATCTCACCCGATCTTTGCAACCAAGCTCAGGTTGAAACTGACTTGGGGCCCATCCTACCTGAAAATTTTTTTTTGACCCGCTCAATGGTGCACCAAACTCATATGCACTGCAAAAAATTCGTCCGACGTTGGGAAACAAAAAGTGAAGGCAAAAGCCAACGCGAACCTTTCTGCTAAAATCAACAAAGCTACCAATAGCGTTGCTGCAAACACCCGCGCTGCTGTGAAGGCCTGTGGGGATCTAGAGGAGGCTAGTGGGCCTGGGTGCCCACCCCCTCACACCTAAGGTGCGATGGGGGAAACCTTCACTTTAAGGACATTGAATATCGCTGGCATCAAGGCCTCACTATCCCAGGCTAGGAAACTGAGTTTTTTACAACAAAATTACCCATGGATATCCTGGCCATCCAGGAGTCCCACTGTCCACGAGGTTCTGAGAAGGCTTGGAAAACCATGCTCCTCCCATCCCTATCCTTTTTTGGTCAGAGCACTGTGGGGTGCTTTTTTGGAAAAACAATTTCTTCAAATTATTATTTTGGAATCCTTCCTCAATGGCTGAGTTCTCATTGTCACTTTCTCGTGGGCTGACATGGTGCATGCTATCATCAACATCTATGCCCCAATCTGTGCATGAGAACATCAGGAATTTTTCTCTTTGGTCAAATCCCTCCCGCTACCCCCATACCCTTTTGTAGTTGGCGACATGAACTGTTGGCTAAACACACCAACGGACCATTGGCCTTCCTCCTCCCACGCTCCTCAGGGTCACATAGAACTTCGCGATCTAAAGGCCACCCTTGGGTTAATGGATGTGCTGCTGTGGCCAGCCCTGCTGCTCAAAAACATGACATGCTCCCACGTCCACAATGGCCAACTAAGGTCCATGTCCCGCATCGACCTTATCCTTAAACTGGCGAAATTCCAGCCCCAAATTTTCACTTTAAAACGGAAAAAATTAAATTCTTCAACCACTGACTGGTCTCGATAACCTACCACCTACCTGTCACAGTGGCTAAGGCCCCACATTGGAGCAAACTCTGCCCCCTAAACTTGCGTCGCCAGGATTTTCCACTTGGGTGGAATCAGCAACTTTGGCAAAAGAGTTTGTTGCACCATTTTGCGCGGACCCCATCTCCACATGGGCAACCTTCAAAGAGGATACCATCTGCCACTCTTGCCACCTCTCCTCCAGATGCTCACAAGCTACATCAGCTGTCATTTTGCGCGCTCTGGCAGAGTTGGCACACCTGGAGCCAACATCCTGGTTACAGGATACAGCCCTGCATGGGGCTGGAAGTGGGCGGAGGCAGCCACCTACCTCAACGCGCTCAAAAGGCAACACAAACATCTGGTTTGTGTTCAGTACAGGGCTAAATGCATTACAGAGGGTGACAAGTGCACCGCATATTTTTTTAAAATTTTTTTTGCACTGTGCCAGAGCGTGGCCTGCACACAGGTGCAAAGGTTGGATATTCCATTGCAGATACGCCAACTGAAGTGACAATCGAAACACAAAAGTATTACTCCAAGTTATACCAATCTGATCCAATTCAGCCAGCCAAAGTGGCGGAATTTCTCGACTGAGCCCACATCTGCACCATTTTCTGATACCCAAAAAATAATGAATTTGATTACTCTGAACAAATTATGGACAGCCATTCGCGGTGCACTAAACCAAAAATGCCCTGGCCCAGATGGCATTCCATATGAATTCTACAAAAAGTACTTCAAATATATATCCCCACTACTGCTGGCCTCACTTAACCAGAGCCTTTTGGAAATGCGCCTCCTACCAGGAGGACAAGAGGCCTTCACTGTCACACTCTATAAGAAAGGGGACAAGCTAGACTTAGCCAACTTGCGCCCCATTTCTTTAACTAACATGGATACAAAAATTTTAACTAAAATCATGGCTAACCGTTTAGGGATTGTAGCATCTGCCACCATCTCCCCAGAACAATTTGGTTTATACCCAGAAGGTCGATTTGGGACAACGTGCACTCTGTGGCTAACGCATGCCAGTCCACAGCCTCTGGGGCACTTGTATTCTTGTACCAACAGAAGGCCTATGATAGAGTAAACTGGGAATACCTCAGGGCCTGCCTCCATCAATTTCGCTTACCCCCTCACTTCATCAACTGGGTGATGCTGCTCACGGAATCTGCAACTATGGCAGTACAGGGCCCTGTCTTCCTAATGGAAGTAGTCCGCCCTCAATGGGGCTTATGAAAAGAGGACCCCCTAAGTCCACTCTTCTACAACTTCAGCCTTGACCCATTACTTCGAAACGTGAATGCCCAACTCACTGGGGTCCAAGCACCAGTCAAGATGATGGCGTTTGCAGATGACTGTGTGGTTAGGGTGTCTAATAATAAAGAAGCACGCACACTTGAAGCTTTCATCCAGGAGTGTTCTAAGGTAAGTAATGCTGCACTGAACGCTTCCAAAACTGAACATCCTCCTTGGTCAGTCTCAAAACTGCTAGGCCCCAGCAACCAGTGCCCAGCCCAGCCCATCTTCTCACACACATGCTCGCCCTCCCAGCTCACCCCACACCGCCCCACTGGTGCTCCCCTTCATGCCACGCCCAACCATAGGGCCGGTCCACCATCTGGGCGTGTGGGTGGAGGCAGGCGGGTATGCATCAGCAGTAATGGAGAGTTGTATTCTAGATGATGTGACGAAGTGCATCGCCTCCCTCAGAGCCCACCCTACTTCCCTTACTGGCAGGGTTGTTTTAGCCAAATCTATACTCCTCTCCAAAGTCTGGTTTGGAGCCCACGCCATCCCCTTCTCCCCAAGCTTCTTCAAATCCTTGTATGCCCTGCTGTAAGGATGGCTTAGGTCAGGCCGCCCTCCACCAGTAATAGCTAGAGGTCATGTTTGGCCCTCATCATCATGGTGGCATGGGTCTGCTTGACTTCAGAGCCCATGCTGCCAAGATCTTGGGTACCTGTATTGCGGCCGTCACCACCCCTACGCTCCCCTCCCAAGACTGGTCCTGCGCGGCCCGCTCCAACTTCTCCCATGCCTTGGGCCTCAACAGTCCATCGAACCCTCACTCCCTGATGAAATACCTGGCTTCACACCCATTGGCCACAGGTCCTCACGGGACTAAAACCCACTACAAACGAATCCTCCTCTCCATGCGGAGCGCTGAGTGGAGAATTTGTATTAGTGGACATACAGCCCAGAGAGGCCGCCCCTCTCCTCAGTTCACACAAGAGGTACAGGGGCTGCCCATCCAAGATGGCGTGATCCCCACACGGTACCATGTCCTATCCAGGGTGGATTACCTGGACATGATGGACATCCCTTACTCCAATGAGACCCAAAAACTATCTGGAAATACGCACACCATCCTCTGTTGCAGCCTCAAATCCTCTCCCATGTGTGACGCTGCCTGAGGCAGGTGTATGATATGGCTGAGCACTCTAACACTTTACACTCATCCTGCGTCGTGTGTGGCCAGTATGGAACGCCGTTCCACCGCCTGGAGAAGTGTCCTACCTCTAATGTGATATGGCGCGAAGTTCAACGTCTGCTGGGCCAGGATCAAACACATCCTTTCAGTCTGTCAAGAGATATGTTTGCTTTATCAATGGCCTCCCCCTTCCACCCTCCCTCCATGCTCTGGCTGTTGCAATCGCCATGTGGACTATCCACACGATTGTTTTGGATGCCATTGCAGGCTCCACCCCCACCCTCCCAGAAGCTGTCCACAGATTCCAGTCTCATTTGGTGGACCACTTTCAAGAGTGGATGTTTGGATACCTCCCACCGCGTCGCTGACAGCTGGTCTCCTCCTGGTTCCCAGTTTGGTTCATCAAATCAGACCCCTTCCTCCACACGTGTTCATTTGTGGCTACGGCCCCTTCACACGTTCCCTCCCCCTCCCCATAAGTGGCGTTCCCGCTGGCAACAAGAGATAGCATCACTTCTCTGGGGTGCCTTCCCTGTTACTAAGTTTTGTCTCTTTTGGGTCAAATTTGGAAGTGTCCATCCCATGGTCAGCCTTCCCCGCAATAAATTTAAATTCATATACTGTCAAAGTTATAATAATGCTTAACCAATCCAGATATAAAATTTGAAAGATAAGCAATAATATTTGCCATCATATCAGATTTAAAGCTGAGTCACTCAATCCTAAACTCAACATCTTATCAGCTGTGATATCATCCTCTATATTTATAACCAGTTTGAGCTGCCATCAAGCAACAAATCCTATATCAGCTGTTGTAACAACTAGATTTACTGGTGGGATCCCAACATTTCATCTATTTGAAAGGCTATTTATGGTTGTACCACCATTGATATTAAGAGAAATTCAATAGCTAATAAAACGTTCTTTGGATTAGTTCTTCTCCAGGATTACTTCAATTAGCTGAAAACTAACTACAACTTCATGCTAAGCTTCTGTCGCTACCAGTCAAGGATTAAAGGGGGCTCTGTCAGGATTTTTCCATATTAAGGGTAAAGCCTTACCTTGATATTATTTTTTTGTTAAAGTTATTACTAATTATTTTAGATATTATGCCAAATATGGTATACTATTTGATCTATATTATACTGGGGTTAAAATCATTATATGAAACAACAATTAATTCCCATCTATTACACTGAAAATATAAACTAACAAAACTGTTAACAAATTGCAATACTCTACAGGTAATCCACTGAATGAGTAGTTATTAAGCTTACTAACAAATTTATTTATACCCTAACTATCATTTTAATTCTGATCTTTATATATAATAATCTTGGTACATAATTAAGCCTTCTTCTATGATATTTCCTTTTACTATAAATAGTACTCCCTACTTCCGCAATAAAATAACTTTCCTTACATAGTATTCGAATTTTGGAAGTTCAATTATAAGTATCTGTATTTAGATCCCAGTGGAAAATCTAAATGTTTATACTCTCCTCAGGAACCTTAGAATCACTGCCATACTGTAAAATAATAAATGGTATCATTAAGGACAACAAAACCTATAATAAAGGTTTAGCTCCAATTATTCTTATAAGATTTGAAAGTGAAATTCTAGTCAACTCTCCTTAATTATATTAAGTTTTGAGGAGCTTAACTCAATTTATCAGATTCAGTGAAAATTATGATTTTTAGAAAGGGGTAATTTCATTTTCTGGATGGGTTTTATCAAGCACAGCTTAGTGTACCAAGGACAAAAAATTAAGGATAAAAAGACAATTTATTTTTATATCAGGATTAAAGGATGGAGTTTAATCGCCAGAGCTTATAGATACTGGAAGGGATGAGATAGGGCTAAGATCTAGAAAAGACAATATGCTCACACTTGTGACATGTCTAAGATTTACCTTTTATTGGAGGTAGACAAAATAAGTAAATTCACTGGAAAGTGTTATCCTGGCTAAGCCTCAGGTGTCAGGCTCTAAAATACTTGTCAAACACCTACTTGTGCAATACAAAGTGTGGTACTAGTTTAAGTAGCCACCAAAGCAACTTGATCCAAAGTAGATGGCAATGATTTCCAAAAAGGTATATTAATAAGGTGGAATTTAATGAAGCCTTAAATACTGCAACAAAAACATTTATAGAAGTCCTAAAGCAAGTTCTTAAGCCAGATCAGACTCACAAAAGGAGGATATATGATGATTTTAAACCAAAAGTGATAACACAGAAAATGTACAGATGTGGATATTGGAGCTTAGACAATGATGAAGCCAAAGAGATTTATGGTAAGAAATTTTAGCCTGTTTGGCTGATAGCAACATTTCATATACCCAGTGACGAGCATCATAGCAACCAAATCTAGAGAAGATGCACTTTTTTGATATCTGTGAAATTTAAGTATTTAAGCATTGTCTAATAACTTTAATTTAAACTTGGGAAAAGCTCCAAAAGCCTGGCTTGCCAACTCTGAGGAGGGTTTGTAAAATTAATTATACATTGTTAAGTTTAAGATTAGATTTTGAATTTTGACTTTAATTTTGTTGAATATAAAGTTAATTAAACACAACATAGCAGCTTTGGACAAATAAAAAAATTGATATAAAAAACACCAGGCTAAGCAAGTATTGCAAGCTCATCTTATAGAAAACCCACTACAGAGCTTACTAGAAAAGGGTGATAAATGCTAAACTTAAAAGCTGGTCCATCATGTCGCGGAATCAGATGATAAAACTAAGACTGGCGTGCCATTCTAGATGAGATAAATTCCAATATGCGAACCAGTATACCATTGGTATGGATAAAAAATGTGATTTATATTGAAGGGAAATCGTATTTTAAGTCCTGGGAGCACACCCTGCACTTCAATCGTGATGAGTTTTCCTTATGGACAAAGAAGGGGCCTAAGAAGGCGGCCATCCGTCTTGTTTTCCAAGGCAACTTATATCAAATGGGAGATGAGAGGTAAGTGATGGAAACCCGCTGAAGATTGCTCCCCTTCCTCCACTTCTCACAACCCTGGAGTTGTTGCAGAATATTAAGTGGGTATCTGGAGGTGGCGGCATTAAGAATCCATTGTCAGCGGAAAAGCTGTGAGCATTCCTCTCCCTTGATAGTATCAGGCCTCAATAGCAGGTTTTCTAACAATACTACATTTGATTCCCAGAATGATTGAGTCATCCGCTGTATGCTTGGATTCAAAACCCCATCAAAGTGGTTTTTTCATCTAAAGAAATCCAAGTCCAACCCCAACAGCTTCTTGTTGATTAAATCTTTTAATACACAATAAGACCTCAAATATGTGACCTAGCCTTAGGCACATCCAGCCACCCGCAAGAAAAGGCATTGCCAATCTGTCAAGCAAAAACACGCTAGGATGGAAAATTTGGTGGCAAAATTTGAGCAAAGTCAGTTGGCCAGGATGAGACAAATTCGGCATCATGGACATTTTATGAAATATGCTCCACCAGAATTAAATGTGATTTATTACTCGGCGTCAATGCAAGATATAATCTTTTCCCAATCCCTAGCACTTAGGACAACCGTCCCCAACAAGTATATTTTGTTGGTCTATTATTATCCTTTGTTTTCAATAAACAAACCTTGCATTAAAAGAATCTTAATATTTTAGCAGTCTATAAGGCACGCTCTTGTGTGGTGCCATGTTTTCTGGTCAATGTAAAAACTGAGCCATAGTGGTCATAGTTACTACCAGTTGCCCTCCCTCCTCAAATGGGGATATTGGTATGGTGATCACCTGGGGGTAACTTCCATACTGGACCACATATGGCGCCATGATGTACCCTTTCTTCTTGAAGTGATTTCCACTCAGTGGGATAAGTTTTGTAACACCTCCACGCACCCATGCCTCGTGTTTCTGTAATAAGCTCTGGACCCCTGAGGGGCCCAAGGAATCAATTTCAGCGAAATCCGTGGCTGCCTTTCCTAAATGCTGGTTACTGGCAGGTTTGTTAGTATTGGTGATTGTCAATTTTCATCCTGAGGTTGTTCCCCTCCTGATGTAATACAAAGTTGTTCTGATGGCTATGCCTCTGGCATTCTGGTTTGTGTTCTATGTGTCTACATGCACAGACCGGTAAGCTAGTCTCAAATCTACTACTTGTACATGACATAATTGCCTAACCACTAGTTTTTTCCATTTTAACTCTCCTACTAGGAAAAGGTGACGAGATGGTATCGTTGTACCACATAAACCCTTAATTTGTGCTTAGTTAGTTCCTTTTTTATGGTCAGTCGGTGCATTTGTCAGGTGTTTCCACATGGTGGTGGTGGAGTTCATGACCCAATATCCCCTCCCACATGATTTGGCCCTGTTTTATCCCACACTGGGGGTGTGTCCATCCCAAACATGGAAATAGCAACCAGGCTATGGACGTCCTGGCAGAGTTGCAGATGCAGTTTTTGGCATTTCTCAGCTTCTCCTCCATTACAGATGCTCAGCGGTATGTAGCTCTCTTGGACGCAGTGAAAGGGGATGCCCGCCATTAGGTGTGCGGCATTCTGGACTCAGCCATTTAAACGGGAGTTTCTACTTCCTTGATTACTTTGCCGTCATAGTGGCTTTAGTGCTGGTTTCAAGATCGGCTACCTACTATGTTTATTCACTTTGGGCGTGGAGGCGTCTGATCTGCCCTTGCCCATCAAGCTTTCTGGGGTCAGGCTCCAGGGTTAGGACTTCCGTTAGAGGTTTTGATTGAAGTATTTACATGCGCCTTGGATCCTGTTTCTAATAACTATTTCTCCTGGATTATCCATATTTGTTTCTTTGGAGCAGGAAGGCGTGGTGGCCATATCCATCAGCGCCACGCTTCATTGTGCATTGGGTTGGGTGGAAGATGTACCAAAATGTTACCCACCAAAGCGGTCTTAAATGGAACCCTGAAAAACAAGGAAGCGTGCCGTTTGTCTATCACCCAGTGTAGCTGTTCTGTCCAGGCTCCCAGGATGTGTGTTTTGGTTTAAAGGGATGCTCCAGTTTCTCCCTATCCGGCTACTTTCCCTTCCCCTACCTAGCACTAATTTGAGAGGCGGATCCCACGATGAAACTGGTTCATTTTAATCCTCCTGGTGCCCATGTTGTTGGCGTCCCAACGCGAAGAAGTACTTAAGGTTTATCCCGTTGAAGGATCCATTTTCCTCCAGATTTTGGTTCCTCATATTATTCAGCAATTATCACTTTCCAGATGGTTTTCCTGTGTTGTTACAAGTAAACATGATTTGTCTATTTCTAATTGCCTCAAGAAATTTGTTTGAGTAAACAAGGGTGTCAATTTGGGCTCTCATGGATATAGGAGTGGCGGAACTTTATGAGTCTAAAACTAGAGCAGGATCCAGATTTGGGTCTTGAAGAGGTTGCATCAGTGTTGAGTGCATTCTTTAATCAAATGGCTTCATATAAGTTACTGCGCCCTGTACATTTTTTGGTGCATCTGTTCTGTTTTTGTAATCAGTTTGCTGCAGTGCCAGATGTTCTATTCCAGGTTATTCTGGGGTTAGGGTGGTGGCATCAGAAGCAGGTTAAAATCACTTGGGCTTATATATAATCCTTTGTAAATACCCAGTTGTGGGGGGAGTTCCCCTTTATTGATACACTCATGATGGAATGGGTAGGTGGGTTCATTACATTGCTTCCTTCTCCCACAGGCATTCCGTCAGATTTTCCCCCAGCGTTGGTAACATATCAGATTATATCTAATCTAGAAAAAGCTAACCGCCTTTCTCCCCATTCCATTTCTAACCTGGCTTCCAGTTTGATGGTGAATAGATCAACATCAACTATCCGTTGTATCCCGAGATGGCGCAGAAGGACAAGGCGTTGGAATTGCGATTAAACAATATGCTTAAAAAATGGTGGGTTTTCAAGCAGTCCTCTACCATTGCTTTCTCTATAGTCATTACTAAGAAAGCTGATGGAACATTGCTCCCCAGCGTGGACTATGGACATATATGTATATCATCATTCATGAAGCCTATTCCTTCCACCTTAGGCAAACAATTAACCAGGCTCACAAAATCCTGTGTGTTTTTAAATCTCAATCCCAAAATTGAGTTCAATTAAATCTGGGTGGAGTAAGGCCAATAGTGGCTTAAAGCAATCTGTACCATAAGGGGCATCTTCCTTTCTCTTATGATTCCCATTGAATCAAAGAGCTCCACCCAATTTCTACATACGATCAATGAAATTCTCAGTGACCTTCATTTCACCTGTTTGGTGGCGTATATCTATATTATTCTCATAGATTCCCCAACTCTCAAACAGCATAAGAAAGATCTGGAGGCGGATTTTTATGTGAAGCCCTCCAAGTGCGAGTTTTTCAGTTAGAAGGTTACCTTCTTGGGTAATTTGGTCTTGAAGGACAAAAACGCCATTTTCATTAGAAAGTTCAAGGCAATTTTCATATGGCCATTCCTACTTTTAGAAGTAGTTGTGGAGCTTCTTGTTCATAATCATATTTTTGAAGAAAATTCCTCTGACCTCTTGCAACTGGGTGCGCCGCTGCATCCATTGACTAAAAAAATGCTCAGTTCTGATGGACGGAGGATATCTGACGGCATTTGATGCCATCAAGGAGGTGTCTCTTACGCCTCCTGCTCTCAAAAATTATGACACCACTAAACTATTATCATGGCATAAGGCGCCTTGTCAGCTACCATAAGACAGTAGTGCTTCAATTGAATGATAGGTTAAAACATTCAGTTGCTTATTTTTGCATATGTTTGCTTTGTCTGAACAACCTTCAATCAAATACAATATGTAGTTGGCCGCCATGGTTTCTTCGTTTAACCACTGGTGGTACCTTCTTCAGGGCGTTCAGCATGAGGTGAAAGCGCAGATGGATCAACAGGCTCTTATGTATTTTTGATAACTGCAGAAGCTGGTGCATCAACATGCTCAGAATTATCGCGACCTCTGAAGTTTTAGCTCAAAAATTAAGTTTATCAAAGGTGCCTTTTTGTCCTCCTCGATTTGATGAGGTGGAGCCCTGCTTTGATTACAGCGGAGGTGGATAATCAGGAGCTAAACACGGTAATTCTTTTATACCATATCATAGCTATCGCTACTCCTGAAATTTTAGTGGTGGATGGGCCTAGATGTGCTTCTAGTCTTTAGTTTAAAGATCAAACGGCCTGCGTGGAAGGGCTGGATCTGTTGATTGGCTAGTACTTCAAATGCTTAGGACCCATTATATATTGGCGGAGGAGACAAATTGGTTCAGATTAAGACTGTGTTTTCCGCCCAAATCACATGATAAAGTAATTAATGATAATCATTACCCCCATAGCAATTGGCAACCCAGGACTAAGAAGATGCATAGATTTGATAAAGCAGATGTATAACTGACCAGTATCTAGAAATGATATCCTGGCGTGGATCACTTATTGCATGATGTTTGCGCAGGCGAAATTTATAGACTAAATAAAATGGTCTTTTTTACCCTCTGCAGCAAGCTGAGGGTCTGTGGACCAAATTATCAGTTGACTTCATTGTTGAGCTTCCCAGTTCCAATGGGTTTACTATGATTACGGTGATTATGGACCGCTTTACAAAGTTTTCACTACTTTTTATCTTGTTTATCAGCCATCATCTCTGAAGAGACATTACTGCTCTTCATTCAGAATGTATTCTTGCTTTTTAGTTTGCCTCAGGAGATTGTGAATGACCAAGGGCTGCAGTTTATGGCGCTTTTTTGAATTGAACTTTTAGCTATCTTGAATATTAAACCATGTCACTCCACCATATAACCATCCCCAGTACAATAGTCAAATGAAGCGGATAAAACATTTTCTTGAACGGTATTTTTGCTATTACGCTTCTTCTTAAAAAAATTCCATGTCAGATGATCTTTCGTTGGCCCAATTTGCTTATATTAATGGCACTCATGCGCCTTCTAGTTTCTCGCCATATGAAGGCATTATGGGGTGTAACCCCTCATTTTTTATCAGACTTTGCCTTTTCCTGGAAGTCCCTGCTGAGGTGGACATTGTGCAGCACATTTGGAGAACCTAATTTCTGATTTAGGAACATTTGACCAAGGCCATCAAAGATTACAAGCGCTTGTAGACCAGAAATGTCTTCCATCTCATAAAATTGAGGTGGGGTCCTCCATCATGTTGGATATGTGACACATGCATATGAAAGCCTCCAAGAAGTTTACGACTAAATGCTCTGGTCCTCTCATGGTGGAGGCAAATCTAAAAATAAGGCGTTTAGGTTGACTCTTCTCACTCACTGAAAGCATTACCCAATCTTCCACGTTTCTCAGTTGTCCCTATTTAAGGGAAAAGATCCAGCGGTGTCAGATCCTATCTTAGTGGAGGGATCAGAGAAGGCTTAAGTCAGTGCAACTTTGGACTCACCAAATTCTCGCTGGTCAGTATAGTACCTCATGGCCTGGAAGGGGTTTCTGACATATGAAAATAGTTGGGTCAACATCTGTGATTTTGCTCATTGTGATGATTTTGTGGCAGCCTTCCACGCCCTGTATCATGATGCTCCCCTGACCTCCCTTAAAGAACTTCACTCTTGACCATCAATTTTATGAAAACTTAAAAGAACGCCACCCTCGCCTAGATTCCCGGTGTTGATCCATCTGTTTAAAGAGTGAAGAATAATGTAAGCTCCTGGGGAGCACCCCATGCGCCTCAATTTTGAGGAGTTTCCATTATGGACAAAGAAGGGCATAAAAAGGCTTCCGTTCCTTTTTTTCCAGGGAGACTTATTCCACATAGTAGACAAAAAGTGGGTGATGATCTACCACTGAAGATTGCTCCCCTGCCTCCCCTCCTCACCAGCCAGGGGTTGTTGCAGAAATTGGGGGGTGGGTGTGTTTGTGGTGGTGGCAATAAGAAGCCACCACCAGCGGAAAATTTTGTGGTCATCCATCTCCCTTAATAATCTCAGGCCCTAATAATGGTTACCTAACATTGACAAATTGATGACTATCGTGATTGAGACAGCTGTTGTATGCTTGAGCTTCAAACCCCATTTATATAGTTCTCTTCCACTGGAAAAGGCGAGTCTAAAACTAACAGGTTTGGTTACAGTAGTCCTTTTAATGCACAAAAGGACCTCTTTTATGGGTCATGCCAAGGGCGCACTCAGTCACTCACCGGATAAGTAACACCAATACACTAAGAAGAATTGCGCTGAAAGGGAAAGTTTGGTGGCAAAATTTGAGCCTAAGTTGGTGGCCAGGATGAGATTGATATGGTATCTTAAAAATTTTGAGTTTTTGATCCGCTGGAATAGAATGTGATCGTGTTACCCGCGGGCAAGGAAAATTTAAATTATTCCCCAAGCCCTAGCACTTAGGACAACCGTCCCTCATGGGTATGGTTGTCAGTCAATTTTTATCCTTTGTTTTTAATAACCAGACCTTGATTTCAGGAATTTATAATCTTTCTTAAGCTAATTGTTAGACGCGCTCTTGTCTGATGCCATGCTTTCTGGCTTATGTAATAGATGGCCATAGTGGCCACAATTAGTATCCTATTGGCCTCCCTCCTCAAATGGTGTTATCAGTAAGACAGTCACCTGGGGTTGACTCCCATACTGGACCACTGTGGCGCCATGATGTACCCTTCGCTTCTCAAGGTGATTCCCGCCCAGTGGGCTAAGTTTCATGACTCTTTCACTTGCTTGAACCCTCGCGTTCCTATAACAAACTCTGGACTACTGGGGGCCCAAAGAAACATCTGCAGCGTAATATGTGTCTGCCTTTTCTGAAACAGTGTGATTGTGGAAGATTTTTAAGTAATAATAATTAGTTACTGTCCTGAGGTTGTTACCTCCTAATGAGATACCAAGTTGTTTTGATGGCTATGCCTCTAGAATTATAGTTTGTGTTTGGGTGTCTTCCCACCCTGACTGGCAGGCTAGTTTCACTTTCAAATATGGCTCCATGACAGGTATGCACTTAATGCTGGAGACTGACAGCAATTAAAACTAGAGCTCTCAAGACAGTCCAATTGGTGGTCAATGCGCAACTGAAATACTAGTATTACAGCCTTTAAGGCCAAGTTTTGTATCCTGAAGAAGTACTATAATGGGAGTTAAAGTCCTAGTGAAATATTGTTTAAAGTTGCTGATAGGGGTCGGAAACAATTTTAGAATTTTTGCAACATTATGGTGCTCAATGGCAGTATAAATTGGGGATAAACAAGATTGTATTATATATAGATACCCCCATTTAAGGTTACAGTCCAGTTGAAAAAAGAATCAGCCAATTGTCCCTGTGGGGCCAGGTTCTCTAAAACTTTAGTGAGATGAACTAGAAGGGTTAAATCCTTACCTTGTCTTTTTCAATATAGCTAACAAAGGGGAAGTATAAAGTAAGAGAAGTTTTAGTTTATTTATAAAATAATAACTATACATAGTACTAGAAAATTTGAGATATAAAATTGATAATTTATGCTAGAGGTAGGTGAGCTATATATCCTAACATAAACCAAAGAAACTGCACAGCCATTTGAAAAAGTAAGTGATAATAATATAAAATTTTAGATTTAGGCTTTACAATGACTGCTTATGAAGTATATTTTTTATAAAAAGTATTTATAAAACTTGAGGTTGAGGCTTAACCCATATTAGAGTGAAGACCTGCATAGCCCCCTCCAAGCCTTGACCTGGAGTGACAAATTGTTTTGCCTGGATGAATAAAAAACTAGAAACAACATATGCCTTGTGTATTAAAGCAAACCAGTGGTAGTGAGAAATTGAGTAGCGAGCTTCCGCAAAGCTAGCTTTCCCAAAGGTAGAAAACAGTCAGGAGGTCAGTATATACTAAATAGGCTCCTTGAAACTGACTGAACTCCGTAGGTTGAAATTAACATTGTAAAAATAGAGCAATAGCTTAGGAAGGTTTTCTCAGCAGGAGCAGATCATTGGGTGTAATTTCATCATGGAATGTGGTGAGCTGGCAAGGGCTTAGAATCAGGAGGCATCAGACAAACCGGTGGAAAAATGCAGGCTTTTTTGTAGTAAAATTGTCCTACTTTGATTTTACAAGATTAGAGCTTAAAAAATATGTGAGGTGCACTGCAAATGGGGACCCAGGAGCCTTTATGGAGAATGAAGGGGACATTTTGGAGCAGCAGGCTTGGGAGCAGCACCAGTATGTTTCCTAGTATTCATACAGATCTTTCTAGTAAAAGCTGGTAATAAAGGGGACCAGGCAAATGGGCCTTGGTAAACCAAGTTTGTAGCAGAGCAAAGAAATGATCTAAATAAACTTTTAAATAAATACATTAATGTAGTCAAATGTTATCAGTGCTATGGGAACGTCATGGTGGCAAGTGTTCATTCACCTAGGTAGCGGGAAAACTATCCTAAAGACATAGCTTTTACATAGTGTTCCTAAAGTCTAGGTAACTTATATAGGTTTATAGAAATCAAGATTTAATGGTTAATATTATGAGAGCCATCAATACCACTGTAACACTATTTTTAAGTGATTTTAACACTTGGAGAATATATTGAAGAGGATAGTGGTGGAAAGGCATTTGTCATGGTGTCCAACAAAACTTAATTTATACCTGGTGCACTCACACTTGATGTTACTTATTAGCGTTTAATGTAAGCTAATATACTCAATAAGGGAAATTAAGGATATATACTAGCTATACAGAAACTCCTGCTAGTAATTGGTAAATAAATACTCCGATGGTTCATGACTAAGGCCAAGTAACTTTGATATGCTCACATTTCTTAAGTCTGCTGACCTTAAAATACGTGATCTCTAGTTCTTGTTAACAAGTATGAATTACTCCTATACAATTTGGGGCTACTTCTCCAGCAGGCAATTAAGCTAAATACTTCTCTTTGTGAAGTATTATCACGTATTCTTTATTAACTGTTGATAATTTTAATAGAACAGATAATTTAAATAGCTTGTATAATAAACAATTTACCATAAATGATAAAAAATGAACAAAATATAATTTTACTTGGCCAGATGCCAAAGTTATATATCTCTCAGGCATATCCTGAACATACTCATATTTACTTGAGTTCATTAGACTATTCTACTCCTCTGTTGGTCTATATGACAGCTATAATTATTTTCACTAAATGCAATTAGACCTTTAATATGAATAAGTAACAATTGTAAAGCAAGTGAAGACAATTTTATTATCTTAATTATGAGTTTTTAGGTTCAATATTGACATTTGATAAACTCAAAATTCTAACACCAAACCAGTTAGAGCTTTGTCATATTGATGAATAACAGTATAATAGAAAAAGGCTAATAAATAAGATATATGATGTACCCCTAATTGGACGTTAAAAGAGCTCTTATAACATAAGCTACACCCTACTCAGACTATCCATGGTTAAGTGTATAAATGTCAACTCTCCTTACCAGATGCCACAATATTGCATTAATTCATTAAGGTTAATGCACTGATTTAGAAGATATAGTTAAGTTAATGCCATATGACCACTTTGCACCCAAGAGGATTTATAATTGGCATAATTCAATATATCATAGCTAAAAGTAAACATCAGTAATTTTGAATTAGGCAATTTACTAAGGCAGTTTTAAGGAGAATTAATATCAGATATGCTTATAATTTGGGAAGGATCAAAGGATCCATTAATGCAAAAATTCATCAGCCTTGATGGGATTCTCAAAGGGTTTACTTAGTTACCACTAAAATCTAGATTTTTGTTAAACTTAACTGGAATATAAACTCTGAGCTTCACAATTTTCTCCTCTATGTTTGTCAAAAGTTCACCTTCAACTTATAACAGTTATGTAGGTAATCTTAATTCCAAATAGTGGTGCTAATTTTTTCCATCTTCCCGTTAAATAAGACTCTAATTGGTGTTAGGTTATATGCAAGAACTGGAGATAAATAAAATTGTTACTATGCCCTCTGTTGTCGCCTCTACTTTTCTAGATACAATTATTGAGGAGGAAGTTACTGAGCATGAAACTGCTGCTCTTTAGGCCAATAAAAGGTATGGCCTTCATTATTGGTCAACTATACTTGCATAAAAATAAACAGTTTGGCTGTATACAAACCCCAATAATCAAATCTTCTCTCTAGTGGCCCTTTTTTAGGATGGAGATCTTTTGGCATAGTATATTTTTCATAGTTTTTAAGAATGCCCCAAACTTATTTGGCAGTCTTGGGGTCAGCAAACTACATCGCAATGGCCAGTTCTTGGAGAATTTAATGCATAATTGAATAATTTTTTGGCCCTGTTTAACAAATTCTAGATGAAGATACCTCTAATAGGCCACAATATCTGCTTCAGGAGGAAGCTTTTGTGGAGGATGTTGAGTAGTTGACTGGACTAAATAATCGGATATGTGATAGGTAATAATAATGTTAATATGCTTAATTTTTACTATGGATCTACCGAATATCAGTGATTATAGATCAGGAAAATCTTAACCTTATGCAAAGCCTGGGATCTGCAGCCTAGCAATTCCATTTAATAATATTTGACAAAGATGATATGGGCCCAAGGGCTTTGTTGGTTAGGTTGGACTTAATAATATTCAACTTGATGACTCAGGCACGTGGGCTTTGTTGGTTAGTCAAAATTAGTTTTTAATGTCAATCAAGTTTCTGATTAAATTAATTACTAATTAGTAGTATGAATCGCCTTGGTATATGCTGCCAATTGCTTGAGATGAGTATCAGTTCAGCTATTTGCAGTCACGTTAGAAACGCTGTCTTGAGAGTATTTCTGAGTTTGAGACTGACTCTGAGGCGTTTAATATGTCTTAAGTCAAAAATATTGTAGACCCTCAAAAAACTTATTACGTGTTTCTATGGCAATTGCCATTGTAAATGAGGCGTCATGGGTAAGAAATGGTGAACATAAAACCATATAATTATCTCCATTAAGATACTAATAAATTACAATCAACTATTACCACATGTTCATAGTTTAATTTTTAAGTTTTTTTGTATCTAATACTTTATGTTGTATCAAGTTTAGAATCTACTTGGGATCAGAAGGATCAGGGCAGAATCCCATCGTCCAAGTAACAACAGAAGATATGGCTTCAAAGTGTCAAAATCAAGGAGTTATATCTTAACTATTGTCACCGTCTGGTCTATTGTCGCCATATGATAGATACTAAAAATTTCACCGTACCTCAGAAGAAGAACCTGCCATCCAAAGTAGGCCAAAAACTTCAACAGAGGTGCTCCATGATTCTTGGTCAGTTGTCTCAGGAGTCTTCATAATTATGCTTCTTCCTTGGATAATCACCCATGATTTAAGTCCTGGGGAGAACACCCTGCGCCTCAACAGATGAATTCTCATTACAGATAAAAATGTGTTTGAAGAAGACAGAATTCCATCCCATTTCCAAATGCAACTTAGCCCATGTGGTGGACAAGAGGTATGTGACGGACTACCCCCTCAGGGCTGCTTTATACCAGAATCTCATCACCTAAGAGTTTGTGAAGTGAATTTTGGGGGTTTTTAGAGCTATTAACTGTAAGAAGCCACTGCCAGCGGGAAGGTTGTGGTTGTTCCTCTTTCACAATAGGCTTGGGCCTTAATGAGAGGTACTCTAACATTGATAAATTGATGACTAGTATAATTAAATTATCCACAACATGCTTGGGTTAAAACCCCGTTAATGTGCTTTCCTTCTGAAAAAATGATCCCATACCAACAAGTTTAGCGTATTAAGTCCTTTTTATACCCAATAAGACTCCCATAAGCGACATGGCCATGGTGCACCCAGTCACCTAATATAAAAAAGCGTCGTCATTTTTCCAAGAGGAATTACGCCAATAGGAAAAAAGGGAGGCAAATTTGAGAAAGAGCTGGCCAAGACGAGTAGATCCAGTGTCGGGAAATCTTTTAGATGGACAATATGCCAGAATTAAATGGGATTGCATTTCCCTTGGTTAAAGAAAATACTTTTTAAAGTTTTATCAATACAGACAGCGGTCCCCCACAGGTATGGTTGTGATAAATTTTTTGCCTTTTGTTCAATAAACAATTACTGCTCAGTTTTTGGCCATTTCAAATAATAATCTTTATTTTAAAGCAGCTTCCCAATAAGTGTCTTGTTTTTGGGTTACGCAATGACTGGGCCAGAGTGGATATAAAGACAATGCTTCTGCCCTCCCTACTTGAGTGGTGATAAGTTGTTGTGCATCCTGTGTTTGAACCCCATTTTGGATGATGTATGGCATCAAAATGTGACCTTGTTTTTTATAATAATTTCTATCAGGTGAATGAAGTTTCACAATCTTTCTGCGCAGTCAGCAACCTATGCGCCAGAGTGGATTTGAGGGTCCCTGTGGTGACCAAAAATAACTGCGGTGGAATTCACAGCTGCCACCTTTGTGATTTTGTAGTTACTAGCAGATATTCTGGTAATGATAATTTTTAGTCGCCAACCTCATTTTTACCTCTCAGTACAGTATTGTTTCTTATGGATGACTATGCCTCTGGTAGTCTATTTTGTGTTCTGGGTGTTTAATAACCCTTACTGGCAGCCTATTCAAAAATTTATTAGCCGGCCTATGAAACAATCGACTTACTACGTTTTTCCGCCCTCTTACTCATCTGCTAGAAGTATGTGATGCGATGGTATCATTGAACTATTTGGGCCTACAGTTGGTCCTTAGATAAGTTCTTTTTCATATGGTCAGTTGGTGCATTTTCAGGCGTTTTGTGCTGTGGTGGTGGAGTTCAAGACCCAATAGTTCACCCCTAATGATTTGGTCCAAGTTTCATCCCATGCTGAGGGGTTGGTCACTCATATCATCCGTAGAAGTAGAAATTCAGGTTTTGGACGCCCTGATAGAGTTGCAGGTGCAGTTTAGGCCAATTTGGCGGCTTCCTATCTTTTACAGATACCCACCTGAGTGTATCTTTCTTGTACACAGTGGATGAGGATCCCCACACTAAAGGCGCATGATACTGCACTCAGATAACCAATTAAAGTTTCTTCTCTTCCTTTAAATACTTTAATGTTATCAGTGGTGCAAGCACCAGTTTCATGTTCAAGTCACCTTCTACAAATCCTTCACTTTGGGCGCGAAGGCATCTAATTTCCCCTTTTTCATTGAAGATTTCCAGTGTAAGGCGCTTGGGTTAGGCCCTCCATTGGAAAGTTTAAACTTCAGTATTTCGTGCCGCCTTAAATTATGTATCCACAAACCATTCCATTTGAGTCATCCCGTCGAGTTCTTTAAACCAGGTGGTCGTGGTGGCCATCTCCATAATTGCCATGCTTTGGCGTGCTCCAGGTGGAGTATAAGTTGTACCAAAAAGGGAACCCACCAAAGCAGTTTTGAGTGGAACCCTGAATAACAAGAAGGTGTGTCCTTTGTCTCTTGTCTTGTGTGGCTGTTCTGCCAAGGCTCACAGAGTGTGTGTCTTGGTTCAGGTGGATGCTCCAGTCTCTCCACATCAAATTGCTCCAACTTTTTCCCTGATCTAGTGCTGGATAAGTAGGCGGTTCCCAAGAAGGAACTAATACCTTTCAATCCCCTGGTTCACATGTTGTTGGCGTCCAAGAGCAAAGAACTGGTGAAGGGTTTTCCTACGGTAGGTTCCAATTCCTATTTTCGATTCTGGTTACTTGGAAGGCTCAGCAATTACTACTCAGCTGGTGGTGTCTCATGCTGTTTCCAATGAACAAGAAAGCCTATTTTTTGTAGCCTCTGAAAATCGTTGGGTGCACATAGTGTGTCAATTGAAGCTCTGGTAGCTCGATATCAGCAGGGATCTTATGAGTCTTAAACTGGCTTAGGAACTAGATTTAGTCTAGAAGTGGGTGCGTTAGTATTGAGCGCATCCTCCACTCCAATTCCATGTATAAAAAGGCTGCCTGTACCTGTTTTAGTGAACCACTTCTGTTTTTTGATTAATTTTCTGCGGTGCAAAATGTTCTTCCCAGTCTTTCTGATGGTAAGATAGTGGCGTTATTAGCTGGGTAACATTGACCTGGACTAGATTTTATTGTTCTTTGAAAACACCCTGTTGTATTTGGAAGTTCTTTTTTGATACGCTTGCAACAGAATGGGGGTGGTTCCATTACGCCGCTTCCTTCTCCCATGGGCCTTCCGCTAGATCTTTCCCTGGTATTGGAATAATATCATGATATACTTAATCCGGAAAAGGCCAACCACCTTCCACCCCAATCTATTTATGACCTGGCATTTCATCTGATGGTGGCTGTGATCAACATCAACCTTCTGTTGTATCTATACATGGTGCAGGAGGATAAGGTGTCAGAGTTGTGATATAATCCTCAAAGAGGGTGTGTGTTCACTCATTCCTCTCCCAATGTTTCCCCATAGTTTTACTCAAAAAGCCAATGGAACGTTGCGCCCCTGCGTGGAATATTGACATCTAAACAATATCGCTGTTCATGTACCTTATATCCTCCCCCTCAAGCAGATCGTTAGCCAAGTGTTTGCAAAATCCTGGGTGTTTTCAAAGCTTAAACTCATTAAAGAGTTTAACCAATTTTGGTGGTATAAGACAAGGAGTGCTTTATGAAATTTATGCCCGAAGTGTCATCTTATAGTTATGCATTATGCCCTTAGGCTTGTAGAGAATCCTAGCCACATTTCAGAATAAGATAAGTAACATTCTTGGATACCTTTAGTTTCTTGTATGGTGCCATACATCAATGATTTTTTATACATTCCCCCACTCCTGGGCAGCATATGAAAGACCTGGAGGCGGTGCTGCTTGTAATGCTCATGGCGGGAACATTTTGTAAAGCCCACCAAGTGGGACCTCATAAGTGAAGAGGTTAACCTACTTGGTAACCTGGTCCTGAAGGACGGTTATTCTATTCCCTCAGCATGATTGAGGAAATTCTCAGGAGACACAATCCTAATACCCAGAAGCAGTTGCAAAGTTTTTTTGACAGAATCATGTTTTTAGATAAAAATTTCCTACTTCTCACAGATGGCCACACTGCTGCATCTTATGCCAGTAAAGAATGTTTTATTCCAATGGATGAAGGATTGCCAATGGGTGTTTAACGCAATTAAAGGATGTTTTTAATGCCTTCAATCTTCAAACATGCTGAATCCTTAAGCCTTTCATCATAGCATTCAACACATCATCAGCCACTGTGGGGGTGGTGCTGTTGCAAGCGCAAGATGAGTTGAAACATCTGGTCATTTTTTCGCAAGTTCACTTTGTTTAAACAATATTGGGTCATATATGATAAGAAGTTGAAGCTGTGGCATGGTCGCTTAACCCACTGATGGTACCTTCTTCAGGGTGTGCAGCATGAGTTGACTGTGCGGATGGATCATGAGTCCCTTAGGTATTTCTGGAAACTGCAGAAGATGGCGCTTTGTTAGGCCCAGACATACCATGGCCTATAAGTTTTAATTGAAATACAAATTCATGAAAGTGCCTTAGATGTCCTTACTGTTTTGTTGAGTCAAAACACTGACGTAAGATCAGGGGGCAAATGAGTGGAAAAATCATGTAATTCCGCCAGCCCAGATCTTAGCTAAGGTTTCTCCTGCAATTTTGGTGGCAGATTGGGCCCCATATGTGGCTCTTGTCTCTTGGGTATCAGTGGGTCAAACAGCTCCTTGGAGGGTCTGGTGTGTTGGACTAGCTGGTACTCCCGATGAATAAGTGGACCTATTATTTTTTAGCAGAGAAGACAAATCTGGTTCAGGCCAAAAGTGTGTATTCTGCTCCAACTCCGCGAAAAAAGTAATATACACTCATCATGCCCCTCAGTGGTTGGCCACCCAAAAATATAAAATGCCTTGACATGGAAAAATGGACATATAACTGGTTAGATATATCCAAGGATATACTGTCGTGGATCAACAATTGCATGATGTGGGCATATGTAAAATTAGCTCATTCAGGTGAGAATGGTCTTCTCCATTTCCTGAAGCAGGAGGAGGATCCATAGACCTTGATATCAGTCAATTAAATTGTTGAGCTTTCCAATTTATATGAGTTACCATAATTGTTGTGGCTGTGTACTGCTTTAAAAAGTTTTAGCTTTTTATTGCTTGATTTCAAGCCATCATTTCTGAGATGATGTCCCAGCTCTTTGTGCAGCATGTGTTATTGATGTTCAGATTGCCTCAGGAGATTGTGAGCAACCAAGGGCTAAAGTTTATAGAGTTTTTGGACTTAGATCCTGGCTATCATGAAGATTAAGCCATGCTGCTCAACTGCATACCATCCTCAGTCTGACATCCAAATGAGAGGTTTACCCACATTCTTGAACAGTATCTTTAATGTTGCTCTTATGTCGCACAGGATACCTGGGCGGATGATCTCCAGTTCCCCAATTTGCATCTAATAATGTCACTCATGCATCTTCTAGTTTCTCGTTTTATGAGGCCATGCTGAAGAAACACATTATTTATATATTTGCGCGTGCCTATGCCTGTAAGTCCATGCTGAAGCGGATCATGCACAGCACATCTAGTTCACACAATTCCTGGTTCTGGAGCACCTAACTAAGGCCATCGGCCTATATAAGTGCTTTGCGGACCAAAGATGTCTCCCTACCTATGAAATTGAGGTGGGGTCTTCTATCATGTAGGATATATGACACCTGCATATGAAGGTTCCCTCTTGAAAGTTTGCAAGAAAGTGCTCTGGGACTATGTTAAGGAGGAAGAATTGGTAAATGGTTGATTTTGGTTGACTCTTCCAGCCCACTGGAGACAGCACTAAAGTTTCCACGTTTCTCAGTTGTCTCCATTAATAAAAAAAGACCCAACGGTACCGGAGCTATTCTTGGTTGAGGAATCAGAGGAGGCTGAGGTCAATGCAATCCTAGCCTTGTGGAAATCCCGCCATTCATCTAGTACCTCAAAACCTGAAAGGGGTTTCTGTCATATGAGGCTAATTGGGACAGCGCATGTGACTGTGCCCATTGTGGTGAGCTGGTAGAGGCTTTCCACGCCCTGCACCCTGATGATCTCCTACCTCCTGAAAATATCGCCATGCTCTTGGCCATTAAATTTCCAAAAGCCCACAAGAGCGTCACCCTCACCAAAGTCCAAGTAGTGGTTCTCCCATTTTTAAGGGATAAATAATGTAAGTCCTGAGGAGCACCCCCTGTGCCTCAAATGTGAGAAAATCCCATTATGGTCATAAAAGGGGGTGAATAAGGTGGTTTTACCTCTCTTTTTCCAGGAATAATTTAGCCCATATGGTGGATGAGAGGTGAATGATCGTTACCCTCATTATTGCCCCCTTACATTCTTATCTCACCACCCAAGAGTCGGTGCAGCAAACTGGGGGTTTTTCTGGAGGTGGCGGCGTTATGAAACCACCGCCAGCTGAAAGGTTCTGTTCAGTCTGCTCTCTTAATAGTCTCAGGATTCAAAGAGGGGTCCACTTACATTGATAAAATGATCATCTTAATCTAGTCATCCATGGTATGTTTAGGTTCCAAACCTTGTCAATATAATTACATTCCTCCTGCAACTATTATTTTTGGTCGATCATTACATTTTAACCTAAATTCTATAAATTTGAACACAAGTCAATTCATCTAAAAAAATTCTGTAGTTTTAGTTGAGTTTGCGTGAAGCCATGAAAAAGCGACCTTAAAGATCAAGATTGTGCAATTCTAAACTCCATTCGAAATTTTTTTCTGAAGCTTCTGCCCTGAGCTGGGTTACTTCTGTGGCTTTAAGGGCGCTATTAAATTTTCTTATGGAGGATCATGGTGCCTAACTATTTGATTTTCTCAAGAGTACGGCTTAATCTAAAAAAAAAAAATTTATTCTGAGGTTTGTTATCTCTCTTACCTATTTCATTTTTTCCTTATTCTAAGTTTATTTAGTTTGAAGGATTTAGTGTCCAACCTCGTGATGGATAATCTATTGGCGTCAAGGATTGATGATTATTTATAGCAAGTGGCGATCAGGAACTAGAAATTTCCCAACCGTTACATAATTCTGAACAACAATGTGCATTCTGCACACCACTGACCCCTAGTTCAGCTTGCCTTAGTGGTCACATTTGGTCCCTGTTGTCAAGTAACCAGCACCAGTAAGAGCTGGCAACTGATAGCCAACCCTGGACCTGAGTAATTGGCAGTGCGAAAATCCTGGTGGAGCCTCCCACTCACCAGGGATTTGGTTGACACCTGGGGGATATGTCCTAGCAGGGCTCCCTCACCAACGGACGTGCGACCAAAAAGGGTATGGTCATCCATCCATCCACGTTGGACTGCGTGGCCCTCCAACGCTTCAGTTGGAGAAAGTGCCTTCCTGGTCAGGATGGGAGACCGTCGCCAACTGGAGTGTGGGAGGTGTTGCACCACAGACAAGTGCTGGGCATGCTTCTCAAGCTGGGTGGGCTGATATCAGCAATCCAGTCCCAATTCGCCCTTGCTTTTTGTATTTTTCAACAAGGGACCTGATCTTCTCCAGGCTAATTTTTCTGGGTGTGAGGTAACTCACCCAGGAAGCCCTCATGGTTGCGGCCTCCCAATGCGGGCCCCTCTTTGGGGAGGGGCCATTCTTTAGTGAAGGGTGATGTAATGATTAGTTATGGTTGATCGTTGCATATCAACTCAGGTTCAAAATCTCTGAATCCTAAGCTGATTCATTTTAAAGATTTTGTAGTTTTGGTCAGGTTTGGGCTCTGGGTTGTTCCTCACCCAAACTATTGATTAGGCTCTTGTGAGCCTATTCAATCGTTTGGGTGAGGCCCCAGAAGGGCGACCTTAAAGGTTGTGACCATGCAATTTCAAACTTCATTTAGAATTCTTCTTCTGGATTTTTTTCCTTAAGCTGGGTTACTCCTGTGGCTTTGAGGCATCCTTTACCATATCTTATGGTGGATCTTGGCACCTAACTTTTGGTGTTTGCTCAATAGTGGCGGTCTTAAAAATAATAGATAAAATAATGTGAATTCCATGGTTTGCTACCTCAATTACCTATTTAGTCTTTTTCATCGCATTATATTTCCCTAACTTAGAGATTTTGTTGTCCAACCTCGTGCTGAATAATCTCTTGAATTAAAGATTGATGCCAAATTGAAGTCAAGATGGCTATTGGAAACTGGGTTTTTCAATTGTTACACCGCCAAAAAGGCGAGCTTGACACCAACAGGTTTGGGTGCAGTAAATCCCTTTATTATCCGATAGGACCTCCTATATGCTGCATTCCCTTGGGCGTACCCAGTCGCCTGCCTGATGAAGCATTGCTGGTCTGCCAAGTGGAATCTTTTTTGTAGAGAAAATTTGGTGGAAAAATTAAAATAAAAAGTTGAATGCCCAGAAGGAGATCAAACTTCCATTATGAAGATTTTGGTACTTTAATACATTAGGAATCAAAAGGGGTTGCATTACGCTTGGTTGATGGAAATTTTTATTCCTCAAGCACCAGCACCAAATACAATTATCCCCACACAGCTACAGAGGTTGGTCAATATTCTACTTTTTGTTTCAACAAACATTATTCTGATCAGATTTTTCTCAATTAAATTACACCCTTTTAACTGATAGCCACCGCATGATATGTGCCAAGTTTCCCAGTTTAAAAAATAATATGTGTTATATTAGTCAAAATTACAACTCTTATGCCCTCATTACTCAAGTGGGGATTGCGTTATATTGGCCTACTGCGGTTGAATCCCATGTTTGGATGATGTATGGCATCAGAATGTGACCTTGCTTTTGTAGGATCTTTTCTCCCAGTGGGTAAAGTCTCATGATCCTTCTGCGCAGTTGACAACCCATGTTGCCAGAGCAGATTTGATGCTTCTTGTGGTGCCCAAAGAAATAACAGCATCATAATCGCGTACACAACTGTTGGAATTTTTGCCCATATTCTCAGCTGGCTAGATTACCAGGAATTGATAGGGGATAATTCCTTTTGGACATGAATTGGAAATCAGTTGACCCTGATTTTTAGGTAACTATGTTTGGGGGATTTTAGGTTATTTTCATGGTCATATCCATCAGGGATTAATATGGACAAATGCTTAATATCTCATCGGGTAGAGTTGCTGATTAAATAGGGGCATCTGATAGTTGATTAACTATCAGGTGTACTGATTGGGATTGGTCAGGTTTCATCACCAAATGATTAGGAATGTAAGGAGTAAGTTGCGAGGCAAGTGATGCCATCTGCAACTAGCGAATTGGTCAGTTGGTATGCTTATGCTTTAATGGGTAACAAGTTCCATTACCTAAGCAGGTTTCTTGACAAATATAGTTGGGTCACTTGGTTTGAGAGGAAAATGAGAGGGCACGTTTTCTGACTCTTTCCATTTTAAGTCCCAAGGATGTCCAATGACGGAATCCTAGCCAGGATGAGGAAGACCATTACTGCTGGGATGAGGATGAGTGATTCAACAGCAACGGCTCCCATTTCATCAAAGAGGTGTCAACTGAGGGTTTGGCACCAAATCCCTCACTATAATTTCTCTAAAATCAAAATAGTAAAACAGTAAAACAGTAAAGTAGTAAACGGAGTTTAATAAAGATTAGCAGAGTATACAGTAGATATCTCAGCTTAGTAAACTTCATCAGCATCCATTTGTTCTATTCTTTCTCAGGGATATTATTGCTGTGTGCAATAATTGGGAGACTCTTTAAGGAAAAAAGTAAGGATCTGAGCGGAGATCTAGAGAAGAAGCGGAATCAAAATGGGGATTACTGCTGCTGACTGTGTGTCAAACCAGAGAGTTTATAACCGGGAATCTAAGTTTGATTGTTTTAGACAGTATGAGGGAACAGATATCTATTTCAAGACATCACAAGTATTTTGAGAGAAAATAATGGCTGAGTGTTGGGCCAAACTCTAGGACTTCCATGAAACTATGGATAATAGTCATCATACTATTATCTAAATGATCATATCAAATACTATACAACGTGGATGAATTTCATACAAACGCAAACCTGTACAAGTGAAAGTTTATAGGGGCTATTGACTAAAATTAATCAAAACTCATAAATTTTTACAAAGTGGTGCTCACTACAGGGGTTTAGTTGAGTAAAAGAACTTAGTGATGTCATATAAAGATGAGATAAAAAACTATGGATGAAGTTGAAAACCATTAATCAGAACATCCTGAACTCAGCAGATCATTTGTGCATTTGCAGCCTTGGAAGAAAGGTTTTCCAATATGGAGGAAGGTTTGATAATGTCACGAGTTTTGGGAATGAGCTATTGGAAAAGTAACATCATTAAAGAAATAAGGGGACTTAATTTGAGAAGTCTTATTTCTGAAAACGGAACATGATATGGATTGCATTCATTTAAGAGCTTTCAGTGCTAATATCAAGCGACTGATTAAACAGGTTAAGGAGCTAAAAACTCACAAATGCAATTGTGAGCCATATGTGGCAACTGATACTGAAGAAAGAACTCATCATACAATAATTGGGAAGATAAATACCCCAAGAAACATGCCACCCGCATTTGCCACTATTTCAGAGATGATGCCCTAAAACCCTCCCCAAGTGAGCCAAGTAGCCGAACCTAGAGAGGTGACTAGGGAAACCTTAGAGGAATTCAAGGCAACGCCAAAATTGCAACTTTCCATTGGGATAATGCCCCAACGTTCTTCTAACTGTTCGATTTGACTATGTATGGATACAGTGATTGTCAAAAGGCATTGATAATGATGAATTGCCTAGATTCTTATTGCTAAAACCTAGTGTTGCCCCATCTGGAGCGTGACAGCTGGTCGTATGTGGAGGCCAAAGTGGCCATTATGAAGGAATTTTGGAGCCCAAAGTGCATGTTTAAGCTCAAACAAGAGTTTATGGGCATCCAATTCCATAAAAATAAACCTTTAGCAAGCTTTGCAGATCGTGTCTACCAGGAATCATAAATCCTGGTTGGAGCAAAGGTACTGGATTACTTTGATGCCAGAATTGCATTACAAGTGGCCCTTTAACCCTTCCACAATTTGCACTGAATGACGTCTTCCATGTTTGCAATGGAAATTACTATCTCTCAGATGGTAGATATTTTACATATCTTGGGAGCAATTTTCAGTGCCCCAAATAGAAGTATCAAATCCAACCCAGTATAAAATTAAAATCCCACAAAAGGATTGAGGGTGCTAAAGAGATGAAGAACTGAACTGAACTGGGAAATAAACCCGAAGATTTCAGATGGATTAATAAGAAAGAGAAGGTCTGGTACCAATGCGGAGGAAAGGGACATTTCGCTGTAAATTGCAAGAAGCTGAAGGATCAAACCAAAGTGTTCCAAGCAAAAGAGTCTTCAGCCACAAAGGAGTCAGGAAAAGGCCCACAGCCTAGATGGGGAACAGTCTAGAGCTGTGGAGAAGCCTGTTCCTCCCAATATTATGCATGAGTAAATTGGCATCAGTTATCTGTTTGTGGATGAATTAAACAGGATCAACTGTATCAATTGGTGAAAATAGACTTGAGTGTTGTAATGAGATTGGGGTGAAGAGGATTTACTATAAGATAATCAAGGAAGTTGCCTGGCCATATGCTCAACAACTAGTAGATAAGATTCAAGCTGCATATAAATTTGATGAACTGACCAAATTTCAATTAGCTGAGGCAAACCTGTCAATCCCCCTCATCGCAATAAAGGAATTGTTTCCTGATTTATTGGCACAAAGCATTCACAGCCTTGATTCAGCTAATAATGCCATTAAACACTCAGTAAACACTATCTTACAATACTCTGAGTGTGCATATATAGATATACTAGTGAATTAAGTAAGGGTGAGGGTGATTGTTGAAAGCGTAGCACCCATTAACATTAACTTGACCAAGCTGGTGAAGAGGATGAAGATCTCTCCTGATTCGGAACACAAGAAGGAGTATGGGACAGCTGGGACAAATACCACCATGTCAGTGGAGCTTATAGCACTTTGCCACTTCAATTTTGGATCCTTGTGAAATCTGTGCCAGCAATAGTTTTGGCCAACAAAAATATGACATTCTGATCAGGAGAGAATTTGTATGGAAATACAGAGTTCAATGTAAGTTTGAGGATAATATGTTGACCATATCGGGTCAGACGTTACCATTGGTCTACTAGAAGGATGGGTAAGCTCCACTGAGTATATAAACAACTTCATCAACTTGATATACAATGATGGCATTTTTTATAATTTGATACCAACTAGTTGGCTAGAAGTGACGAGAAAAGCCACTGGAAACCCTAGAAAATTGGGGAATTCCACAAAAAGAGGATCAAGAATGCGAAAACCATGCCGCCAGGATCACAGATGATAGTAGACATGGGGTTGACATTAAAGATACCGGAGCTACAGTATGGTGAGGTCAGAAGCCCCTGGAAGAAGTCCAGAGTAGAGCCTTGGGTGGCTCCTGGAATTTTAATGCCAGGCCATGGAGTAATTCGAGTTCTCCTGGCAAATTTAAGTGAAAAACTGATGAAGATTGAGAAGAATCAGATTGTTGCGTTTATCCATCTTATTCTGATGGCCAAACTGAGGAAATTTCTGATTTTGGGACCCTCAATGAGATCGTATTACCAGCCAGGGTAACTGAGAGTATTAACCTATTGGTTGATCAAGAGCAAATTTGCTGATCTAATGGAAGGACAGCAAGAGGAGGTGCTTGAATTGTTTGAAAAGTATCGGGAAGTATTTGCCCAAGATGACCATTATTTGGGATGAGCGAGAGATTTGATCCACAAGGTCAATACTGGGGAAAATTTGCCAATCAGGATGAAACTGATTTGATGGTCAAAGCGGCTAAAGCGGTAGTGGAAGAAGAAATCAGCAAACTAGTGAAGCATGGGCTTCTAGTTCCGTCATTAAGTCCTTGGGCGAGTCCAATTCTTATCGTAAAGAAAAAAGGATGTCTTTAATTAGGTGAGATTGACATCAAAAGCTGAATGAGAATATGAAAAAGGATTTGTATCCCCTACCAAGGATTGATGATGCACTAGTTTAATTGGGAGAAGTGAAGTATTTTTCCACGATGAATCTAATATCAGGATATTGGCAAATATATTTTCCTAGAGAAGACCAAGAAAAATGCACTATTATTACCGCGCAGGGACTATATCCACCAATGAGGATGCCCCAGGGTCTATGCAATGATCCTGCAATGTTCAAGAGGGCCATGGACGCTATACTGAGTGATATGAAGTTTTCATGCGTCCTGGTGTACTTGGACGATATCAATGTGTTCAGTAGGACGTTTACTGGCCATTTACACCACTTGGAGGAAGTGTTCAAGAGACTGTCCATGGATAATCTGAAGATTAAGCAGAGGAAGTGTCACTTCTTCTAGAAAGGGTTAGAATATCTGGGATTCATGATCAAAACTAGTGGATTGCAGCCGCAAGCCCAGAATATTGAAGCCATAGAACGGATGGCTGTGCTGAAGAGTGTCTGAGACATCCAAGTGTTCCTTGGAATGGTCGGATACTATAGAAAATTTATCTAGGATTTTGCCAGAGTCGCCAACCCCTTATTCCATCTGTTGAAGGATCAGAAGAAAGGATTCGTATGGAATTAAGAAGCGCAGAAGAACTATGATGAGTTAAGCCAATATTAAATAGATTCTCTGATTTTGGAATAACCAAATTTTGATTGAGAATTTATCATACAACCAATGCTTTATTTACAGCGATTGGTGCCATATTGATCCAAGTAGATGAACTTGGGGATGAACATCTGGTGGCGTATGTGAGCCAGACACTCTCAGTTGCTGAGAGTAACTACACCATAACAGAGTGTGAATACCTTGCGGTCATTTACGCCTGTAAACAGTTTTGGGTGTACATCCACGGAATAAACTTCAAAGTGGTGACAAACCACTCCTCATTGAGTTGGCTCCACAATTTGAGAGAACCAGAAGGATGACTGGCTCAATAGGCACTTAAGCTCCAGGCTTGTGCTTATGGTATTATCCACCAAGTGGGGGCTTCTCACCAGAAGCGGATGGCTTAATGTGGTTACCAATCATCTAGATGGTATACCAGCAGGCGGATGAGTTATTCCAGAGAACAGTCAATGGAGAATTCGGGAATGAGCCCCATAAGATCTAAGGTGCACTTCAAAAAGCAATGGAAAACACCGAGACCATGGATGGACAAGTGTTTAAGATGATTAATGGGAAAGCAGTTACTATTCCCAAAGCCGTCAGAAAGAGCAGCTCTTGTCAAGATGCTAATAAGGTCATATATGAAGGCCTGAGAAAAATGACTGACCATATTCAGTACTACTGGGAGCCAATCAACTATGATGTCGCTGACTATCTAGCTTATTGCATGGAGTGCCAGCTGCACAAGCCACATAAGAATACAACTGGACACTGACTGGTCCGCCTTGAATTTGCTTGGCATATGGTGTCCATTGACGTGATGGGACTACTGATGATGAGCACAATGGGAGTCAAATACATAATAGTTGTGATTGATCATCTGATGATATGGGTTGAGATGAAGGCCCTGGCAGAAGTAGACGCTACCAGCACTGCAAAGTTAATCCTGAATCAAGTAGTATACCAACATGGATGCTCACAGGTCCTGCTGAGTGACAATGGGACAGACTTCAAATCTTATGTGATCCTGCGGTTAAATGAGATAATGGGTATCCAAGGAGTTGTGTCTATAACCTACTTGCCAGAGATAAACAGACTGTTGGGACGAGTTAATGGAAAGGTAACCATGATTCTGAGAAAGCTGGTCGCAGGAAGAACTTCCGCGTGGGGAACATACCAGAGTTTGGTGACATTTGCCTACAATATCAAAAATTATATGGCGACGGGAAAAATGCCATTTTAAGTTGCTATATGGGAGGAAGGCAGCGTTGTCACCAATTTTTTATTTGGTGGTGAAACCAAAATTTGGGGATGAGTGCCAGGCAGTACCTGAACTTATTGATGAATATACTGATTGAAATGCAATTGCAAGCATTTGATACAACTTTAAGGATGCTAGAAAAAATGATGGATAACAAGAACTGACCGGCCTTATCAGAATATCAAATAGGTGAAAGAGTTGCCTATTGCAATACACATGGTTTTTGAGAAGGAACAAACTGGATTTGTTTTGGTTAGGTCCATTTGAGATTGTTGCCAAGAGGGTGATGGACACCTAATCCATCAAAACCTCTTGGATGGAAGGGTATTAAATTGAGACCATGCTGAGTATTTGAAGTGATGGATCAATGAAAAAAATAACAAGGGCAAACATAAATGAGAATTCTTAATTGGGCTTTTAAAGAACATCGACAGTAAGAGTCTCCTGTTGAGGACAAGGAGAAAATCAGAAAATTGAGGATGCTGGACCAAGAATCCTGAATATGACAGCGGGTCATATGCCCTGGCAGGGGGAAAACCAAATTCCTGGTATTAATATCATATTGAGTAAATTGATCAGCCTGGCATGACAGAAGATTGTGGGGACCGCGCTCTGAGTAGGTGGTAGCAAGGATGAAGAGGAATAGAGCCACATGACAAAGGGCATCTTAAGCAGCGTTGAGTACTGGTGATCATGCTCCACTTGAGCAAACAAAGTATTTGACCAGGTATCTAGAGCGGTGTTCTCCTGCTCAAGTATTTTTCTTGATTTTAATCTAGGCAAAAAGGGGGGTGTCAGGATTTTTGCCCATATTCCCATTTGGCTAGATTACCAGAATTGCTAGGGGATAATTCCCTAATGCGACGTAAATTGGAAATCAGTTGACCCTGATTTTGGGGTAACTATGTTTGGAGGATTTTAGGTAATTCGCCTGATCAAATCTGCCAGGGATTAATCCAGATGAATGCTTAAGATCTCATCGGGAAGACTTGATGATGAAATAGGGGCACCTGATAGTTGATTAACTATCAGGTGTACTGATTGGAATTGGTCAGGTTTCATCACCAAATGATTAGGAATGTAAGGAGTAAGTTGCGAGGCAAGTGATGCCATCTGCAACTAGCGAATTGGTCAGTTGGTATGCTTATGCTTCAATGGGTAACAAGTCCCATTACCTAAGCAGGTCGCTTGAAAAATATAGTTGGGTCGCTTATATTAAGAGTAAAAAGTTAGGGGCACGTTTTCTGACTCTTTCCCTTTTAGATCTCAAGGATGTCCAATGATGGAATCCTAGACAGGATGGGGAAGACTATCACTGCTGGGATGAGGATGAGTGATTCAACAACAACAGCTGCCATTTTATCAAAGAGGTGTCAACTGAGGGTTGGGCGCCCAACCCCCCACTTTAAATTCCCTAGAATTCAAAAATAGTAAAACAGTAAAACAGTTAAGTAGTAAACGGAGTTTAATAAAGAAAAGCAGAGTATATAGTAGATATCTCAGCTTAGTAAGCTTCATCAGCATCCATTTGTTCTATTCTTTCTCAAGGGATATTATTGCTTTTCAATAATTGGGAGACTCTTTGAGGAAAAAAGTAAGGATTTGAGCGGATATCTAGAGAAGAAGCTGAATCAAATTGGAGATTACTGCTGCTGAATGTTTGTCAAACTAGAGAGGCCATAAATAGGAATCTAAGAGAAGATTGGGTTAGACGGGTTGAGGGACAAATCCCTACTTCAAGAAATCACAAGTATTTTGAGAGGAAATACTGGCCAAGCATTGGGCTGAGATCTAGGAATTCCATTCAACTACGGACAATAGTCATCATACTATTATCAATCAATCATATCAATTACTATACAATGTAGACAAATTGCACACAAACCTGAACCAGTTCAAGTAATAAAGTTTATAGGGGTTACTGGCTGATTTACCCATGCTTCACTACAGTGTCTTTAAAATTTCAGATATTCAATTTATTAATTTTAGATCTTATTTTATAGATAAACAAAACCAGTCAGCCAAATCTAATTGCTCAATCAAATCAATCAAAAACCACCAATTACTCAGGTAAACCTAACTGAACTTATCAAAAAAAACCAATAATCAATTACCCCTTAAATCTAAACTGTGTCCTATCAATTCAAAAAAATTTTATCGACTACTCAGCCAAACAAAAAACTCATTGAATCAATCAATTAACACAAAACTGCTACCCTAAACATCTCTTTACACTTAAAATCATTGTTTATGTGACATATCCAAACTACTAAATCAACCTCTACTTAACTTGCCAAAAGTATTTTATTAATTTGGTGAACCAAATTAGGCAGGTTTTTAAGATATATAAAACTAACATACAAATACCTGTGCTTCGCTGCAATAATTAGTTATCAGATTTAAGCTCACAATGCAGCCTATAGGCTGTGCCAGCACTACTCTTGAGCCACTTGGATTATTAGCTTTACTGTTGCCCTCGTGGCTGGGGAGCTGATAACCCTAACTACTTAATCTCTTTAAACTCTAATACTGCTTTTTACTGTGTTTCAGGTGAGCAATTTGGTGAATTATTTAATAATATTTGTCAATTCTTACCCACTCGCCCAAATACAAGGGCAAGTCAAAAAGTAAAGGCGAATTTTTAAAAAGGAACTTTTATTGTAAAAACAAGATGACAAGTAACATCCTTTCTCTATATAATCTCTCTAAAATTCTATGCACTTGGTCCATCTCTTGACAAGCTTTGTAATTCCGTCCTGAAAGAAGATTTGTGGCATTGTGCACAGCCACTCATGCACCACCTCAACAACCTCATCATCTGACAAAAGTTTGGATTCACGTAGGTGCTTCTTCATCAGACCAAAAAGGTGAAAATCACTTGGAGCTAGGTCAGGACTGTATGGCGGATGCTCCAGCAGCTCAAAATCAAGATTTTGAATGCACTGGATCTTTTCCCCACAGTATGAGGATGGGCATTGTCCTGAAGCAAAAGCACACCTTTTGAAAGTTTTTCTCGCCTCTTTGTTTTGATTTTGGGTTTCAGAACTCGCAGTAGCTCACAGTAGCTGTCACTATACACTGTTTGACCTTTAGGAGTATAATGATTTAGAAGTGGAACTTTCATATCCCAAAACACTGTCATCATCAACTTTCCTGCAGAAACTTGTCTTTTGGACTTTTTTGCTGTAGGCGAGGATAGATGTTTCCACACCATACTCTGCCGCTTACTCTATGGTTCAAAGTGATGGACCCACGTCTCATCAACAGTTACTATGCGACTGAGAAACTCTTCTCCTTCCTCTTCTAAACGCCTTAAATGTGATTTCGAAATTTCCAAACGTTTCTGTTTGTGCTGGTCTGTCAGTCAATGTGGTACCTAACAAGCACACATTTTGCAATAATTTAGTGATTTGTGGATGATTGCAACTGCTGAACCGTGGCTAATATTCAACGCATGTGCAATATCATCAATTTTGACATGACAATCATCATGAATCAATCTCAACTGTCTCGATGTTCTTGTCTGTCTTTAAAGTGGATGGCCTACCTGAATGCTCATCATTGCAGATAGATACATGACCATTTTTAAAGCGATTTATCCACTAATAAATTTTGCGTTCACTAAGACAGCTCTCACTGTATTGCTGCTGCATTCTACAAATAATCTCCGCAGGTTTAGTCCCTTCAGAGTGCAGAAAACGTACCACTCCCCTCGTTTCTTCCTTGGTGCACATGGACAACGGGGCACTCATAATAAAATGCCCTGAAATCACTACAAATGGAGTTGAGAGCTGAAACAACACAGCTAAAGAACAAAAAACTTTGAGGTTATTATATATCATTATTTAGTCAATGCTGCCATCCATTGCAGCAGAGAAAATAAATTTGCCTTTACTTTTTGACTTACCCTCATAGATTAAACTTATCAGACTTCATTAGCTTCAGGTGAGCAATTTGGTGAATTATCAAATAATATTTTCCAATTCTCACCAACTCACCCAGATATATTTAAACCTATCATATTCGATAGTTTCAGATTTTGATCTTATTTGCCAATTGTCACCACTCACCCAAAAAAGATTAAGCTTATTAGACTCAATTAGCTTCAGGTGAGCAATTTTGGTGAATTATTCAATAACATTTGTCAATTCTCACCCACTCTCCCAAATAGATTGAACCTATCAGATTTGAAGGTTTCAGATGTCAGTCAGTCAGTCATTGAAAATTTTTTATTATGTAGATTGGCCTAAAGTAATCAAAACCCATAAATTTTTAGAACCATCTTTACAATGGCATGGTTACTAGCGAGTATGCTGTTAATGGTGATTGCTAGTCTGCATCCTCTATTTGTTTCCCACCTTGTATAGTATCAAATCATATGAAAAGATACTCCTCCGTCATTTTTAAATATGTTCTGGGTGTTTAGTCACCACGACTAGCAGGCTAGTCTTAACAATATTAGCTGTATCCATGACTCATGACGAACACAATGTTTGTTTCCATTTAGCCATCAGGGCAGCTTTCCAGAACCTGCACAATGATAGCGCCAAAGTTTATCTTCCAAGAATGGCCTTGCTCAGAAATCTCATGATTATTCTTCACAAATGGAAGCCTTTCAGTCATTTACTTTATGTTCCAAATCTTTTCTGATGGTGGCAGTCAGAAGCATGTTTTTGTCTTTTGGCCCCTGAAGCTTACCTTTACCAATTAACCTCTTGGTTGATTGTCTTCTCCTGGACGTTTAATTTCCTCATTATTGTGGCTAAGATCAAATTAAAAAAATAATTCTCATTCCTCACCTTCTTCTTTTTAGCTGTTAATATGCTGCTACTAGCATGTGAAGCTTCTGGCTTTACATTAGAATGGCAAAGTTTCTTGTTTCCACTATTTTGGAATGGGTAAAAGAAACCCAAACAAATGAATATTCAGAGTCTAATTACCTCCCCTCCTTAACATAAAGTAATAAAACCTTTATTATCAACATACCTCTTATTTATGCAAGGTAAGCTGACCAGGGGATAAAAATTACCAAAACTAAAATTAAAACTAAAGAACTAACATAACTAATTGGTTCAGACAAAATGCCCAAATGAGTGGATTGAGTGAAACAATTTGAAAAACAACCAACCAGGTGGGAAGCGGAGACTGCTTATCCCTCCATGATGAAAGGGGAGGTGGTCTCATCTTTGACAGCAGCTTTTTCCTCCCAGAGTAGGGTATGTGTCAAGGCAGACAGTAAAGGTGTCAGGGCATTGGCGGCATGTGGTACAATATTGCTAATGATTGGTATTTCATGGAAATTGCCAGCTAGAAAATGGCACTGATATATTCAGCTAAAGCTTTTTCAGTTTTAACGCGGGCATCTGGGAGTTTAACAAACATGACAATATTGGTACAAGTAATTTTAGCTTTCAGATTCCGTGTTACAGTTACCACTTTTTGGATAGCTTCATTAACATTCTTGTGTAACTGCTTCACTGTGATTTTACTCTTTTGAGTATGACTTTTAGGGATAACTGGAGGTGAAATTACTCCTGTGAGCATCACCACTGATTTTAAGACAGCTTTACTAAGGGGATGACAATCTGGTGTTGCATCTGCTTCAACTGCAAACTGGTGATCACTGCAAAATGATTTGGCATTTGGCTGTGGGGTATATAGTTGAGGGGGGGGGGTATTTGGCATCCCATTCTGCATTAATAAGCCGCTCAATTTGCAGAGAAGGTTCTTCAATGAGCTTACCTGATTCATCAATTTTAACCAATAACTCCCTAGGGCTCTGGTTGAATTGAATTGGGGAATTGGCATACAGTTGAGGTTTGGTTGATTTGTTGGAGGAAGCATAGGATTGAACTGGGATCCAATCTGATGCTAATTGGAGGAATCATGTGTGGCACTGGGGCGAGGAGGAGGCTGATTGGTGGATGCAGGTGCAGCTGAAGCTTTCAGGTTTTGGGGGAGGGGGAGGTAGGATTGTACCCATGCCAGATCTTGTACAGGGTGAGCAGCGGATTGGAGGTCAGCGGACGAGTGTCAGATATGCCAGAAGTGGCTAAGGAGAGGCACTTGCGTTTCAAGTGGTCCAACTTATAACATGATGGACTGATCATCCACCCGCTCTTGATGTGGGCCCAAAATGGATGTTCAGGCTCTGAAGGAATAATGGCGTGAGAAAGGATTGACACGGTGATTTTACTAAATTCAGGGCTGATCATGGCATACGCCTGAGACCAAGTGAGCCGTGTGGCCCCATTTGGGACCAAAAATTGTAAGATGGGGTTGGAGCCATAGGCTGTTAAAACGTCCATCAGCTTCTGGTGGAGCACTGCATGGGGGAGATGGGTGGGAAAACCAGCAAACTGGACCACCAAAGTGGTATCCGCTGGGAGGTAGGTCTGAGTTGTGGTAAGAGAAGTGCCCTGGAATACCAGGGGCACATTTGCTGCAGTGGCGGCGTCACCTTCACAGGTGAAGCTGAGGTCAAAATACCCCTCATAGGGCAGAAATCTATAAAGTTGGTGGGTGTCATATCTGCCTGCGTCATTTTATTAATGGCTTAGTCATAATATGGGAAGAGTTTCCTGTAGTTGCCCCTTAGGCCATAGTGCATGTCGCTCCAGGGGAGCAGCATGGGGCAGCAAGGTACCACTTGGGTATGAGCAAGGTGGACGTCAAGATCCTTGGGAGGAACAAATCGTCCCATGGGTTTGAAATGATTGAGTGAGCCAATCCAAGCGCATTTTCCCAACAGACAGAAAATGGTGGGGGGAGTTTCGCCACTGCTCCACACTGGAGCAGCTGGCAGAGAATCTAAGTACATCAGAGTGAAACTACAATTGAAAAAAATTCTACTTTTAGATTAATTTGTGTATTTTGCTTGGAAAGTTATGCCAAGCGGAAAGAAAAGTTCATCAACTATACCTCTTCTTTTTCAAATATATAAGACAAGTATATTTTTTCTTTTATTATTCTTTCTACTTTTTCCAATCTTTTACCTTTTTTCCGCTTTAAGAAGTCAGTTTTTAAAAACTGTCTTAGAAATTTAGTGTTCTCAGATATATAAGTGCCCAGAATTACTCTTTTTAATTGTTTAGGCAAAGTTTGAAGTTTTTCAATTACCTTAAATAACCCAACCCAAATTTGATTTTGACTTTTAAGTTTGGCCCAAACCATGAGTATAATTAAAGTTTAATTCATCACTGCAACAAATTTGGGAAGAAAATTCCGGTTTTCATGGTCTATCACATGTTGGGCTCCTTGAACTCAAAATTAATATCAGATTCCTTGGCTTTTGATTGATTGAAGTTCTGGCAAGCCGCTCATGTAGTGTGAATGTGCCATATCATTAGGGTCTTGAGGCACAATATATAATAAAAGCGGCAAGGTGAAATGCTTTTCATTAAGGAGTTAAAATGGATACATTTTAATGACTGAGTGGTATGAAATAATGTAGGCAAACACGGACAAACTGAGAAATTTACTCCATTGCTTAGTTTTTGGGAATTTACCTTTTTGAGAATGTTTACTAGAGCTCCATTAACTAGTTTAATAGCACTTATGTATTTCATGGTGATATAGAGTCAAATTCACTTCTCATACTCCGGTCAGATCATTAAAAAATTAGAGGACATTTTTTGTGAAGTTTGTTCCATTATCCGTCAAAATAGATTGCATAAATCATGCCAATGAATGACTTTCTCCAAGACAAAATAGTTGTTAGGAAAAGCCCCTACGTCTCAAATAGCTCTGTCTTAAACCCATTTAGTTAGTTGGTCAATTGCCCAGTAACATATCTATATTTTACATTACTAATCATGTTGACTGCCACAGCTAATAAAAAAGTATGCTAGGCGATTTTTGCCAATAAGCTGGTATGAAGTAGTTTTAAAAAAGGGATTTTCATCATGACACTCTTTACAACAGCGTAAGGTTTTGTGGAAACTGAAATGGAGATATTCTTAATAATAACTTTGATTTAGTTGTTTCTTTTTTTAGTACTAGATGGTTGATTTAATTGTTTCTTAGTTTCTTTGAATACTCCATGTCCATGGCCTTTATGAGCGGCCAAAATTATATCTTTTGGGCCAAAGATTGGGGTAATATATAAGTTTTTCAACAATGACTTTATATAGGAGCCCGAATTTTGTATAAGTATCATTCTACAACTCAAAGAAAAATTTCTGTATCAGTTTAAGCTTATTTCCATATGCTCAAATGACCACTTTTTGGAATAAGGCGTCTGCAGGCTGACTTAGAGTTGCCACAATTGGCAGACAAGGCAAGCAATCGACATTATGATGCTTGAGATCAGCCTGATGCTTAGTAGTGTAGTTGTAAGCCTTTAGCTTGCTTTCTTATTGAGAAAAACTTCCTTTTTGTTCTTCAATTTTTGAGACAACTGAGAGAAAATTTATTAGTATTCATAGTAAATAGGGATTTGTGTAAACAGACTTGGAACTGCTTATCAGCATATATAATCACCAAAAATTCCATTTACATTATGGTTTGATTTATCATTTGGGCGTTTAAGGTCTGACTAGCATAGGCGACAGGGTGCACTTCGCCATCTTCTACTACTTATGACAAAATGTTCCTAATTCTGTTAAGGAAACATACGTTCAAACTTAAATTCTTGTTTAAAATCAGCATATCTTAGTACTGAGCAAACAGCAAGGCTAAATAAAGCTGTTTAAACACTTTCTGTCTTGTTAAATTACATTTAAAAGAGACCTTATCATTAAGTAGATAAATTATTGGTTCCATAATTCTAGTGAAATTGAGAATAAATTGGTAACAAATAACAATCATTTCTCAAAAAGACTTGAATGTTTTATTTTTTATTTTAGGCATTTCATCTTCAAAATGTCTTCTAAATTGGCTGGCTATGGCCAAAAACATTTCTTATTAATAATAAACACATGATACTCCAATTGATCCTTAAGAACTAACATTTTATGGGGCTTAATCTTAATGTTCACATCTGTTAACCTCATGAACCCCTTCTTTCAGATGCATCATATGGTTTTCAAAGGTGAGGCTGAAAACTTGAGGTCATCTAAGTATACCTGTATGCACAACATTTTATTATCACTTAGGATGGTGTATAATCCCTCTGGAACGTCTCTTGGGCATTACAGAGTCCTTGGTACATCCTTATTGTTTGAAATAGCCCTCTTGAGTGATTATAGCACACTTTTCTTGCTCAGCTTCAGGCATGTTAATCTGCTAATACCTGCGTAATAAATCCATTGTCACCAATAAGTTCGCGCCATTAAGCCTATCCAAGGCGTCGTTGATCTGCAAAGGATGGTATGATTCCTTCTTTGTAATTACATTGAAATTTCAATAGTCAATAATGACCCTATTGCTCCCATCATTTTTTTAATAATCAAGTTTGTAGCAGCCTTTGGATTTTTTGAGAGTATTACATACCATAACTAAGGAGTTCTTTTTTATTAATCCAAGACAAACTCTTAAGCTGCCTTTAAATGTATATTTGACCTAAATTAAATAAGGGCATGAACCCCCATTATCTATTGTGTGGGTTACTCCTCTAGCACAACCTGGGTTCAGACAGTTACAAGTCTATTGTGAGAAGAGTGTATTGGATGAAAAGAATTATTATATCGTCAAAAAGACCCTAGACAATTCTCAATGGAACCCCTCTAATTAGGGTATTACTTTTGTAAATACTTCTTGGCTAAATAGCCCGAGTTTAGGTAGTTAGTTTTGTACCAACCATGTTTGAAATCATAGGGAGTCCATATGATGTTCCTCCCTGGTCCACTTCTAATTTATTGTAAACACCTAAGCGGATACCACCCACTTTTATCGGTTTGAAGGGGTCACACAAAGTGCAACTAATCTCCCCAATGTTGAATGGCTCAGATATATTAAATCTTTGCTTGCAGATTATTCCTACCTACTCTCAATCCTCCATCGGCCATTCTGTTAAAGCAAGGCGAGTTTTGAGAGCTCCAATATGTTGAACACCCATATTTCCTAATCAGGCTCAAAGCTGATAGTGAATTTTATGTCCATCTTGCTTCAGGCCTCAAGTTACTTTAAATGCTAAGTAGTGAGATTTTATTAGGGTTTGCCTTTTTATCCCCTTCCTGCAACTTAATAAAAACATTATAGAAATCAATCCTTTATTTTAATTGAGATATTAGAATATTAATAACAAGTGGTTTAAAAACCCCTAAAAATATATACCCTGCAGTAGAGAAAACATACTTCTCCTGCAAATAATTGTTGTAATTCAGGTGTGAAAATGCACCAGAGAGCAAACCAAAACCTGAATTCTAACACCAGGTCAAAATTGTCCTTATAAAAAATAACACAATATCTTTGAATAAATTTTGGACTCAGTCCTTTTCTTGTTCATTTAATTCTCTTAAATCATCCACAGGAACAATGTTATGAACATAAGATATATTATATTTGGGAAGCCCTAGCTCATCCAGGGTTCCAATCTCATAAAAAGGATTTATTCTTTGTAGTAGGAATTAAGAGAAATGGGTAATAATCTGATGCATTTAATCAAGGTTGGCTAATTTTGCTTATTCGTGCATAGGAAATTAATTTCTTGATGCCCTGGATTAATAATCCCAGGCGCTATGTTGCATTTTTGAGTTGGTTTGCGACCAAGGCTGATAGTTTACCCATAAAGTCCTTCTGAGATCTAAATATATAACCTAGTTGGGACTATTGACTGCATTCCAAAGTATAAGGTTATTTTTTATCTGCTCAAAGAGGTAATCCTTTATACTTTTGAATTTGTGTCAGTAATGCTTTTACATGGCATTTCATTTGAAGTATTCAATACGATTTATAAAATCCTTATGGTTAGATTTGACTTATTATGAGGCACGCCAACCAGGGGAATGACTTTACCAAAGCGCAGAAGGCGACAAAAAAACTGAATTAACTAAACTCTCAGACCAAAAGAAAATGACCATTCAAAGAATGGGCGAAACATAATGAATAAGACACCAACCTACCAGGTGGGACAGCACCGTGGCGCTCATCCTACCATGGCAGAAGGGGAGGGGGGATCAGGGGGCTCATTTTCAGTCTCATGCTCCTCATCGGTGAGAGCACAGGCCAAGGAGGAGAGTAAAGGGGTGGGGTGATCAGTGACATGGGGAGCGAGGTTAATAACAAGCGGCTGCTTGAGGAATTGATCGTACAACAGTAATTCACCAATGTATTTGGAAATGGTGGCCTCCGCCTTAATGCAGAGGGCAGGGAGCTGGGACAGTGAAGCCATGGAGGCTTGGGTAACTTGAGATTTGGCCTGCGAGGCGGATACCACTCTCTGGATGGCATCCTTAGCGCGCCTGTGGGAAATTATAAAGGTCATTTAGTGGTTTACTGGTGTGGATGGCCTGAGGATGGGGGCGGGACTTCCGTGGCTAGCGTGGCTACTGATGACTCAGCCAGTTCACAGATAGTGGTTAATTCATGGTGGGTGGCTGCTGTGACAGCAAGCTGGTGGTCTGAGCGGAACTCCATGGCGTCCGGTTTGGGGGCGTAATATCATTGAGTGACTGGTTTGGGATTCCAACTCTGGATAAATTCATTGTATGTGGGTTGCAAGGCCTCAATAAAATTACCCATCTCATCAGTATCAGCCAATGAGGACCATGGGTTCAAGTCAAACTTAAAATTGGGGTCTGCAAATTGAAGTGGTGTGTCTGGTGATTGCAGAATAATGTGGGAACCCACATTAGTACAAGCCAATTCCTGATTGGATGAGGCGCAAGTGGCACTGGCCTGAGGAAGGGGCTGATTGGCTGCAGCAGGCACTGAGGCGGCAGCAGGCTTTGGGGGAGGGGGGTAGGATTGTACCTCATGTCAAAAAAGTAGTGGGGTGTGAGGCTAATTGGGCGCCTTGGGACGACTGTGCTGGGTCAGAGGAAGTCGCAAGGGAGGATCATTTGCGCTTGAGTGCTCTAACTCAAAGAAGGAAGGACAGATTCTCCTCCCGCCCTCTACACGGGCCCATAATGGGTGGTTGGGGGCAGAGGGTATAATGGCGCGGGGTGGATGTGACAAAGCAATTTTAAAATTTATGGGCTGATCGTGGCAAATGCCTGAGGCCCAGCTAGGCGAGCGGCCCCATTGGGGACCACAAACTGAAGGATGGGGTTGGAGCTGTACATGGCCAATCCTTCCATTAACTTCTGATGTAGTACTGCGGGGGGAGGTGAGTGGGCAACCCTGCAAATTGGACTACCATGGTCATGTCAGTGGGGAGCTGGGTGCGTGTGGTTAAAATGGGTGTGCCCTTGAAAACCAGGGGCACAGTAGCTGAAATGGCGGCATCAGCTTCGCAGGTGAAGCTGAGGTTGAAATACCATTTAAAGGGGTGGAAGTTGATGAAGCGGCTGGCTGCACACAGCCTGGTCCAGGTCATTAATTGCTTGTTTCTTGTATGGGAACAATCTCCTGTACTCAACCCAAAGGCCAAAATGGAGCTGGGAGTGGGGGAGAACGAGTGGGCTGTGAGGCACCGCCTGGGTACATGCCAGGTGGATGGCGAGATCCTTGGGCAGACTAAACCGACCCAAGGACTTATTGGGACTGGATGATCCAGACTGAGCGCATTTTCCCATAGGATGGAAAATGCTAGGTGGGGTCTTCGCCGCTGCCCTGAACTGGAGCAGCTGGTGGTGAATCCGATATCATTGGGGATTGAACGGCAGCAGTTGGCATTTGATTGCTAATTGTTTACTTACTTTTGGTTTTGTTTTAATAAAATCGCTCAAAAGTGACTTTAAACATAAATAAAAAAAGAATTCCCTTATGGTCAGATTAATAACAAGTTCTGATTTAATCTTTTAATTTAAATTGTTAGTATAATAGATCAGAATGATATGGTTAATGATGTTTTAAGTGACATCTTTATGACTAATACTAGTTTAAAAATTTTTGCATAAAATCTGTGAAAATAAGGAAACCATAGTCCTGGTTGGGCAGAACTATATCCCATGTGGATACTACTATGGTTCCAAACAGTATATGCAAGGCACTAAAACGCCCTAAAAGCTTTTATGGTAAGTACTCCTGCTGTGCCATACTCTTGGTTGTACGCAGCATCTGATGCTATTCCTAACCTTTTTACCAACTATGTGCTGACAATAAATATTAGGGGCTCCACTTTCAATAACTTCACAAACATAAACTTTTATCAACAGAAATATTTAATTAAATACAATAGATTATAGTCCTAAGTGTTTTATTAGGCAAACAGATTCACGAGTTGGCCAACTCCAAGTAAGATTTGATGCAGGAGAATATCTCAGGGAAGTTTTTTCTCACAAGTCTGTTTAGAAAATAAACTTGTTCATTTTTATGGGTGGTATTTAAAGGAGCAATTAGTGTTGATATTGATGCCATGATCTGCACTTGTTTAACATATGGCTTAGCCACTTCAAATAAGACTTTTTCAAGAATTTCCTTTGGTGTTTGATTATTATCACTCTTATTGTAACCAAGTGTACATTATCAGCCATAATTAAGTGCAATAAATTTGCTTGATAATGATTTGCAACAAAAGTTCATCAGTACAGATGTGATGTTTTCATCATGGTTAGTGACAGTAGATCAATCCACCTCTACTCCACATACCTTTACCTGACTCTGTATTTTGTTTGATATCAAGAGCGAAGTTGACTCCAGGTTTGCATCAGTCTGTCTATAACATTTGTTTGCATAATTTTTTTCTGCCACAACGATGACATATGTTGGCATTATGCTAAGGCCACTCTGCCTCTGGCCCTTGGATTTTGGGTTTTTTAATGCTCTCTGGGTGCTTAACTCCCCAAAATCCAACAATGGGCATTAATACCACAAAAATAAAAAAACTATTTAAACTTTATGAACCTAATAAAATGGTGGTTTTTTAGAAGTTTATTGGCGCCATGCAGGGGTAAAAAAGAGTTGCTTCTCAATATTTGACTGATAAGTAAATATACTATTTTGAGGGTCAGAAGGAATTTGAGGATAGACTTTGGAACAGCTTTTATGCTTTTCTGAATTAGGTAATATGTTTTCCAATCCTATCAGATCTCAGGAAAAGTGAGTTAATTTTGGTAAAATGGACGTTGGGGTTTTGGGGCAGAATATAACCATGCGGCAAGGTTTTGATGTATTGCAACCAATCACCACTAGAGAAAGTATTTTCACCTCAGGGGGCCTCCGCCACGTCTATAAAAGGGGCTGGCCCCCACGCAGGTGTTGTGAGGGACTTGGTGATGGTTGGGGGAGTATCTTCCACTTGTTTCCCTGGAGTCCATCGTGCAATCAGCAAAATTTAATTATATGATTGTTTTAGAAAGTGCCTGTGTGCGTATCAAGCTGGTGTTACCTTAGTTAATGGGGTTCCACCAAGAATTGGCCACGGTCTTTTGGATAATAGTCTCGACATTTTCATTACAAGCATTTTTAAGGGCATTGTAGAATCATAAATGGCCAACATTTCCCCTTTTTGGCTGAACTTGACCTGCAACATTCTTATTTTCAGCGGCAAGGTAAATGTCAGACATCACCACCCTCAAGAATGTTGGGGGAGAATAAGGCCAAATAAAGCATCCATGTACCTGATTTATGGTAACTCTAGAAGTGAGGGATTTGATTGAGTACTCATCCTCTCACTTATATGTAATGGAGAATGGCCCTTCCCAGATGTACCTGAGTTTTTCTCTTCTGGGGGTGATACAAATTATGTTAAAAGAGCACCAAGTTCAATACTTAAAAAGAAGAAATAGGGGCCTGGAGCTCATTTGAAGCTAGGCCCTCTTTTGTAACTGTCTTTTCTTGGTTGGTCATATCCTTGGATTGCAACTGTATGATATGCTGGGCCAAATTCTTCATACTTGACCATGATCCGTCCTACCAGTGAAGATATCTTTTGCGCGTAAAGCTGGAACCCCAGGTTTCACCCATACAATACTTGGAAAGGCTACATTTCAAGGATCTGATGATAGCTGATGCAGTATGCCATGAGGGCACTTGGTAAGTACTGAACCCATTGGAAAGGATTTGAAGTATCCATTTTCCATAATATAGAAACCAGCGTCCCATTTGCTCTTTCCACTGTACCAATGCTTGAAGGTGTTTTAGGGGCGGAAAAGAGCTGTTGGGTTTCCATAGACGTTGTGAGAATCTTCACTACTCAGGAGGTGAAGTTTTTACCATTATTGTAAAGCAAAACTTGGGGCAACCATGTCGGGTAAAGCTATACTGGTGGAGGAAAGTTTCTGTGGCTTTAGACTTCTGAGACGGGATAGCCACTGCATCAACCCATTTGGTAAAGTGATCATTTTCAACCAGTATAAATTAGTTTTCACCCGTAGTTCGGGGAAGAGGGCCAACCACATCGAGACTTATTAATTGGAAAGGCTGTTGAGGGGTGATAGGCTGATATTGATACTTTGTTTTGAAGTTGGACTGCTTCTTACATGTTAAACAGGCATCCAAGAATTTGACGATGACTCAATGACTCCCTCCCAAAAGTAGCGTTCTTTTACCTACTCATAGGGTTTCCACACTCCACTATGTCCTAGGAGGGTATGAGATTCCATAATGATAGGTACTCACTCTGAATGTCAGAGGTAGGGTAGCCAATTCACCCCCACTTTCTTATACAGATGCCCATTAAATACCTTCGTGTTACTGGATTGGCGAGCTAGCATCTTCTGAACTGGTTCATCCTCATCCTCCCAAGCATCAGGGGTCATTAGAAGATCATGTAGCTGCTCCACTTCAATATTATCTAAATGGAAATTGGCAGACAAGTCAACCCATCGACATTCATGTGACTTGTCCCAGATTGGTGTACAATGGTCATATCATAGTGCTGGAGCTTTAAAGCCCAGCGTGCCATCCGTCCGGTGTGATCCTTCATACTTTGTAACCACTTTAAAGAGGCACGATCAGTGACCACTTGAAACGAGGTCCCATATAAGAAAGGGCGGTAATGTTTAACAGCAAGCAAAACGGCCAGGCATTCCTTCTCCATGAAACTATAGTTGCGTTTAGCCTTAGAGAGCATCTTGCTAAAATATGAAATGGGATGATCAACCCATGCTCACCCAGTTGAGTCAAGATAGCTCCAACCGCGTAGTCAGAAGCATCAGTTAAAAGCATAAAGGGTTTACTATAATCAGGGTGTCACAGGATAGGCTGTTGCTGCAGAAGCTTTTTTAACATGTCAAAAGCAGCTTGTTGTTCTACTCCCCAATGAAAATGGTGTTTGTCATGATCTTAATTTGATGTAATTATCCAATGATTTCACGTTATTTGGAACGATATATCCAAACCTGATGGAATGGTTTATTGACTGAATTTTGTGTGATTTAATGTGATTGCTGGTTAGTTGCTCCCCAAATTGGGTTGAGCCAAAATTAGTATTCCGCCAAGTTTGGTATTTAGGTTCAAATGGGGCAATTGGTGGCCCCTAAATTAGTAGAAGGATCACCAGCAACTAAAAGCCAAGGATGATCCAATCCGTCAACAGAATCAGTAGTTGATGCCAACGGCCATTCATGGTCCGTTGTGGGATTTCCGGTGGAAAGCCAATGTTTTGCTTATCTATGAAATTCGCTGTCTGATATGATGTTGGCGGATCCAACAATTATGAGTTTGAGGCAGCTGAGGTTGTTTCTGGTGCCTCATTTATTATCAAGATTATACAAGAATAGATGTCGGTGAAATGCCAAGATATTTCAAGTTAAAGTGAGTGACTAATGTTGTTTCCAGTGCATTATCATCAATTCAAAGATTAAATCCAAATCTGACATTCAATTGGATTAATTATTTATATGGCTCACTGGCGACTTAAGGCTGAGGATGAGCAAAACTAATTAGGACATCAGGAAGGATGGAGCAAGAGGGTCAACGCCAGGGAAAGGATAATGTAGAAGAAAAAGTAGTAGAAGAATAAACAAAGTGGTTGGCTGTAAGAACCTGCGGAAGACCTGATAGGTTGGCAATGGGCGCAGTAGCCCTTTTGTACAAAGTATATAACCTGGTGCTTCCTTCTCAATAAACATCTCCCTTTGCTCATTCTTATTATGATTTAAGTTTATATTTTTTAGTTGTTTAGGGAATGAGTATAAGGGATCCCCAAAATGGCGTGGGTGACACTAGGGGGTTAGCCGGTGCTGCTAGCCCTGACGCCTAAGGCAAAATGACAAGGGCTGACCAGTCTTCATACTGGTTAGCCTGCCAACTAGCAGAGCCCAAAGTCAATTTTCTGACATTGGTGCTCACTACAGGGGGACTCTGCTGGCTGGTGCTTAAGTAGCTAAAGGTTTGTTAAGAGGTGGCAGTGATGCGCCACTGTGGTTTGGTTCCAGAGATTGTGGGTGGCGGGGAGCAGCAAGCCCTGGATGCCCGCCCCACACGCTGAGTTTGGAATTAGGAGGATTACCATCTGGTTAAGCGGGGGGAAATGTCCTGATTTTAACCAGATGGAATCCTCCAATGATTTAACGTTATTTGGAATGATATAGCCAATCCCAGTGGAAAGGTTTAATGACTGAATTTTGTGTGATTTAATGTGATTGCTGGTTAGTTGCTCCCAAAATTAAGTTGAGCCAAAATTAGTATTCCACCGAGTTTGGTATTTAGGTTCAAATGGGGCCAATCAGTGGCCCCAAATTAGTAGAAGGATCACTGGTGACTAATAGATGAGGATAATTCAATCTGTCAACAGAACAGTAGTCGATGCCAATGGCCATTCATGGTCCATTGTGGGATTTCTGGAAGAAAGCCAATGTTTTACTTATCTATGAAATTCGCTGTCTGATCTGATGTTGGAGGATCCAACAATTATGAGTTTGAGGTGGCTGAGGTTGTTTATGGTGCCTCATTTATCACAAGAAGATGAGAATAGATGTCAGTGAGATGCTGAGATATTCTGAGTCAAAGCAAGTGACTAAAGTTGTTTCCGGCGCATTATTATCAATCAAAGGTCAAATCCAAATTTGACATTTAATTAGATTGATAATTTATATGGCTCACTGGCGACTTAAGGCTAAGGATGAGCAAAACTAATTAGGACATAAGGAAGGATGGAGCAAGAGGGTCAACGCCAGGGAAAGGATAATGTAGAAGAAGAAGTAGTAGAAGAATAAAAGAAGCTGTTGGCTGTAAGAACCAGCAGAAGAGCTGATAGGTTGGCAATGGGCGCAGTAGCCCTTTTGTACAAAGTATATAACCTGGCGCTTCCTTCTCAATAATTATCTCCCTTTTCTCATTCTTATTATGATTTAAGTTTATATTCATTCTGTTGTTTAGGGAATGAGTTAGGGGACCCCTGAAATGGCGCGGGTGACACGCCAAGGGGTTAGCCATTGCTGCTAGCCCTGACGCCTAAGGCAAAATGGCAAGGGCTGACCAGTCTTCATACTGGTTAGCCTACCAACTAGCAGAGCCCAAAGTTGATTTTTTGACAGTGTTTTTAGTTAAAAGTAGTACAAGGAGTTCACTGAGCTGAGAAAATTTGGTGATAAATTGATGGTAGTACCCCATCATGCCCAAAAACACCTGAATATTGCGAAGAGTATTGGGAGCAGGAATATTTGATATCACCTCAACCTTAACTTGAAGAGGCTGGATCCCATCAGATGAGATGGCGTGCCCCAGGAAGTCTAACTTCTTTTACAAGAAAGTACATTTGAAGGGCTTCAGCTTAATGTTAACGGCCCACAACCATTGAAAAACTTCCTTTAGATGAGAAAGTTGCTCATTAAAGGTTTGGGAAAAAATGTTATCATCTAGATATACAATGAAGCAACTGAGCTTCAGGTCATGCAAAATATGGTCCATGGCTCTCTGGAAAGATGAGGGTGCATACACAACCCTTGTGATAATTGAGTAGTTTAAAAATACCCTCACTGCAGACAAGTGCATATTTTTCCTGGTCTTGTGGAGAGAGACCATTTGCCAGTATCCAATAGCCAAGTCCATGGTGGAAAATAATTTAGAACCAGAGAGTTGGGCCAGAGCATCGTCGATTTGTGAGATGGGGTAGCTGTCCTTCTTGGTGAGGTTATTCTGCTTACAATAGTCCATAATTACTAAATGGCCATCATTTTTCTTATTTTATGAGCAAAAGAGGAGATGAACATGGACCTTAAGAAGGCGCTAGTATCCTAGCTTCCAGTAACTGTTTAAGCTCCATTCTCATCTGGAGCTCCTCAACTTTTGATTTATGATAAGCTTGGATTGAATAGGATTGGCAATGCCAACATCAATGGTGGGGCACCAGCCCTTCATATGCCCATAGTCAGTATCATATTTGGAGAAGATGTCACTAAAGGTCTTCAGTAAGGAATAAAACTTATTAAGACCAGCGGGAGTTAGCTCATCAGAGATCTGCACGTTGGGCAAAGCGCAGATCATTTGGCCAGTGCGTAGTCCCATATCTGGCATAGGCCCAATATAATGGACAATGTAGATGTCATTGATGGGAAGTAACAGGTCTATAAAATCTCCTGATGCTTCTTTACAGCCATGTTCTTGTTGGTGAGATTCTCCAGAAGATGATTGATAGGTCGCTGGTAGGCAAGGTCTTAGATACATGGCTTCACCTGAGGCTCCAAAGGGCTCATTACATCAATGCTTGTTAATTGCAGAAGGCAGTTGTAGGGGATTTGCATAGTAATTTTGGTGCCTATCACCTTTTGTTCACCCGCTTTGATGATTACCTCTTCTGACGCATACAATGGTATACCCTCTAAACCATCCACAGAGTAATTAAATTTTTTTGTTTTTTAGCTTGATGTGGTATAAATAAGGGTGAGGTTGAAAGAAGGGTACTCCATTACGCATGTATATTCCTTCTTCTTAGGCTCATCATTTGTAAAGACTAGGGGAACCTCGTAATTTAGAAGGGAGAGAAATACCTTTCATAATAATGATTCCCTCATATCAATAATGAATTGAGTACCAAGGAGCAGATCGTAGACATAGTTTTAAAGCCACAACAGGTGCAGAAAGTAATAGCTTCCCAATTTTTATGGGTAGAGAGGAGTAGGCTCCAATAGCTTGAGTATTGCTAGGCCTGGCAGTTCCATACTCTAGAGAATAGTCCAGATCAGGTGCTAACTTAATTTCTTAATGAGCTTTGAAGATACCACGTTCACTGGAGCACCCGTATCAATGACAGCTAGAATGCGCACTTAATTGATAAAAACTCTACCTTGGTTATGGTGGTACCAAAAGTAGGGGAGGTCAATGACCTCCTATAATTGGAATGTGGCATAAAGGCGTTTAGCCATCTCAGGGTAGTTGTCCTTTTTATATTGGAGGGTATGCACCTGCTGGGCGGATTGCATCACTGTCCCAACAAGCTTGTCTGCATCACTAGCGGTATCAATCACCTCTGAAAATCTCAACGACTGTTTAAGGTATGTTCATCTTGTTATGATACCAACATCAATTCTTTCTAGCCTCAACCTATCTAGAACTTGCTCTATTGGTGCTCCAAATATATAATAGCCTGCATCTTCACCTCCACCCTCAGACTCGTCATCAGAGAGATTGTCAATGCACCTCAACGAGTTACTAGGTGGGGGCGGAGAAACTGGCTTAATTTCCTCACAGAGGAAAGCTTTATCACTTTCATCTACCCTTTTGACTTTTGACGGGAGCATCATGGCTGTGCCAACTTTTGGGGAAGACGGTGGAAGTATTGTGGCTTTAACAGTTGTCTTAGGAGGGATTGGCTTGGACTGCCCCATCTCAGCAGGTTTTGGGCTAGAAGCAGCCTGAGTTGAGGCTGAGGAGGATTTATGCAGCAGTTTAAGAGGTGTGATGCTTTAATCATAATAGTAGACCGCTCAGCAAGAGAGGAGCCAGGAAAAGAGATAATTGCCTTTTTAGGATGAGCTTTTATACCTGAAGCTGGGGGAAGCGCTGCCCATTAACTTCTAATAATTGCTGGTTTACCTCACACGGTACAGGAGTATTAGGTCGTTGCAGCTCTTCAGCAGCTAGGTTACAGTGGGATAAAACCATATAAGAGGCTGAAAGGTCGAAGTTGCTTCCCACTTTGGCATGTCTTTAAAAAGTTAAGGCGTATAGTTCTCAGCTACTGCTAGAAGTGCCTCTTTTATATCCCATGCAGTTTGGAAGGTATGCTTGACTGCAGAGATATGCATTTATAAAGTGGGGTAAAATTCCAAGCTAGACACGATAGCTGCAATAGCATCATTTAGAGAAAGCAGTTTAGCTAACAACAGATGTTGAACTTTTTTATAGAAACGTTCAACAGGTGAGGGGATAAATCTACCTTTTTGCAATCTAAGACACATGAAGGCCTACTTTTGCCATTGAATCTCGGTTTTGAACTGAACTCATCCATCAGCGCTTGTTTGACCACTGCCCAGGTGTAAGTGTGGCCATTTGAAGAACCATGATCTCCTGAGTCATCCAATTCAAACAGGGAAGAATATACCTGGTCTTTTGATGTTCAGTCGCTCCTTGCATCACAGATTTATGAATATTAAGGAAGGAGGCAATACTGGACTCACCAGGAATGAACTTGTCTCGGAAAGGATGAATACATTTAATAGGGATTTGAGGAAGAGTGCTACTCAAGCCTTTTGAGGCGAGCAAAAACAATGGCTAGTTGGTTTTCTAATGTAGCTAGCCTGGGTTCAAGATTTATAGTCATTTTGGTGGTATACAGGTGCCCCCTGTAGTGAGCACCACTCGTTGGATTTTGGTTTTTTTAATGCTCGTTGTGTGCTTAACTTCCTGAAATCCAACAATGGGGTGATTGATACCACAAAAATAATAAACTCTTTAAACTTATAAACGTAATAAAATATGGGTTTTTAGAGGTTTATTGGCGCCGCGCAGGGGTAAAAAAGAGTCAATCCCTCTATATATTAGACTGATAAGTATTTATACTATTTCAAGGTTAATAGGAACGTTTGAAGATAGTTTTGGACTAGCTTTGACGCCCACTGTATTAGGTAATATGGCTTTCACTCCTATCAGATCTTGGGAAAGTGAGTTAATTTTGGTAAAATGGACATTGGGGTTTTGGGGCAGAATATACCCATGTGGCAAGGTTTTGATGTATCAAAACCAATCACCACTAGAGAAATTATTTTCACCTCAGGGGGCCTCCGCCACGTCTATAAAAGGGGCTGGCCCCCACGCAGGTGTTATGAAGGTCTTGGTAATTATTGGGGAGTATCTTTCACTTGTTTTCCTAAGGTCTGTCAAGTAATCAGCAAAATTTAATTGTTAGATTTATCAGAAAGTGAATGTGCAGGTTTCAAACTGGTGTTACCCCAGTTAATGGGGTTCCACAGAGAATTGGTCAGTGTCTTTTGGCTAATATTCTCGACATTTTCATTACAAGCATTTTTAAGGGCATTGGAGAATCGTAAATGGCCAACGTTTCCCCTTTTTGGCTGAATTTGACCTGCAACATTCTTAATTTTCAGCGGCAATGGTAAATGTCAAACACTGGCCTAGGGCCTTATGTTCTTTCCCGGATTTTGTCACATTTTAACTTATTGTTGGAAGCGTACCCACTGTTTAAAATCTGGACAATTCAGTACCTCAAAGCTGCTTGAAAAGCGTCATACTTAAACCATAATCCTCTGTGTCTTCATATTATGATTGAAGTCAGGGGTCATAACTCACTATAAATCGTGATAAGGCTTTAGAGCATGTCAATCATAATTTTGTATATCAAAATTAATAATAGCGTTTGAGCCAATAAGTACTTGGGCTTTGTGATAAAATTGATCTGCAAAGTCTTAATGTTCTTGTTTGTTTTAAGTTCACCTTTAAGAGCTCTGTCTTGTGAGCCTCAAGACTTTTTCCATCCATATTATTAGATTACTTCTTCTCTGGCATCAGCGTATGACCATTCATCCGCTAAGTAGGGAATTATAAGGTCACGATCTTATTATATGTAAAAAATTGATAAGAATGTATGCATTTACATGATCTAATGTTTCTCTCATGAACATTTCAAATATTCAGAAAAGTTTTGATTTTGCCTTCCTTATCAAATTTTGGTAGATTTAATAGTTAAAATCATCTTTGCATAAATGACTACTATGAAGAGGATTTTCGCATCTTATACTTGACCAGGTATGAGAATTTTGGTTTAAATGGGATATTGTGTGCGATTTTAACATATTTGGAGTAGGCATCTAGATGAGTACTTGTGGGATGGCTCGTGAATTTGACACATCCATATTATGTTCTCCCTCCGCCTCATTATAATGCTCCAAATCTCTAGAATTCGTCCTACAAACCTGGACTGACAAAACTCTGTAATAAAAATCCACGAGTTTTTGGAGTGCCATTTTCATCCTTCCCTTCCCTAAAATTGGTCGCAAAATTGCAACTATTGTTTTTAGAATAATCTATATCCTTAGTTACTTGATACTGACTGTCTTTAGCAACAGCCTGTATATCCAAGGTGCCTCCATCTCTTCAGACACCTTCCTAATTCTTTCATTACAGAACAGTATTCAATTTCCCATATTGGTTTTCACATTGAATAAAGTATTTGAGGCTTGCAGTTCAGGAGATGATCAACCATAAGCTGTATGTTTTGGACTTAATTACTGAGTTGCCTGGTTGTTATATATGGTCTGGGGGTAATTAGGCTAATGCTTCAGTGTCCTTTTGAGTTATAGCAAGTTTAGTTCAAACATAATCTAAACTTAAGAGATAACCTTCCATTCCTGATAGTTCTTTCATGCCGCACGACTCTTCTATATAAGGTTCTTCATATTAATGGCTATGATTTTTATTGAGTCTTGAGTTTATTGCAGTGGTTGGTGACATCATGTTTTCCATTATTTAGATAATCTGGACTGGTTTAACACCTGCGTTGCAAACTTTTAAGACACCTTAACTAAGTTGTTTCACAATTTTATTATTTATGCCGTGAGCATCTAGGGGCAGCTCCATGGTTAGCAACAATGGCTTTTTGTACTTCCACAAAACTTATGTCAAGCTTTTCCAACACGTTGAGATTGGGCCAATTGTAATTTCTTATGGGCTTGGTGAAGAACAAAAGAAAAAATATTTTGCTGGTAAATATTCTTTGGAAATGCTTACTAGATGATTGTACAAAGCTCACCAAGTATTCGACTATATGGGCCTGGTAGTCCTGAAGCCTTTGCCCTAAGCCATACATAGTTGCCTTTCTATAATTCTGATAGATTTTGTACTTCAGAGCTTTGTCTTTCAAGCAAAAGAAGAGACAAAATTTGGGTCAACTGATGAGGAGCCTAGTTGGTATCCTTGAAACAATATGTCCAAAATTTCCTTAATGTTGGCTTGTGTAATTTTAGCCAGAATAGGTAATGTAACTGGTCCTGTTCTATTTGAAATTAGATCTAAAGATATATTTTTCCTCTCCTCATTGTCATATTGATTAGATAGAAAAGTTTAGTGAACTAAGCATTGAAAGTTTTCATCTCGTTGTTGCTATATTTTAAGGGCATTCTGAAAGTTTAACATTCATTCCAATATTATGTAGTGTATAAAGTTCTTTAGTGTGCACCAAAATTTTTAGTTTGAAGATGGTGCAAGCTTTTTACTTGACAAGGGAGATTAAGGATATTGACTTTATTAATAAATTAAACTCCTGTTCTTTATTGGGAAATAAATACTCTGATATATAAAAAAAGCAAATAACTCTGGTATCTCACAGTTCTTATATCTAATGGATATCTATTAATACGCAAGCTATAGTCTTTGCAAACAAATGAGAATTCCTCATAAACAATTAGTACTACTTCTTCAGCATGTATTAAGCTAAGTACCTTACTTTGAAAAGTGAGGTTTCATATACCTACTTAATAACTGTTGATATTAAATAGAACAAATAAATTAATGTATACTATAATAAACAGTTAATTATGAAAAATAAAAAAGAACAAAAAATGATACTTTATCAGTTAACCAAGCGCCAGTATTATATACCACTCAGGCATATCCTGGCCATACTCATCTATTAAATGATTTCATATATACAATGTCAAATCCCTACTGGTCATGGCAACAGCTATGATTAATTTTAAGTCACTTTTGCACTTAATTTGACTAAATAACAAATGTACCTTTCCAATCAAAGGCAATATAATTCTCATAATTGGGAGGATTTTGGGTGCAATAGTGACATTTAAAATATGAAGACTAGTCCCAAAACCAGCCCAATTAAAGTTTAATCAAGTATTAACATATCACACTAAAAGGTGAAAAGAGTTGGTAAATATGATATATGATGTACCCCTAATTTGATGTTGGCAGAAATTTCATAGCATTAAACAAGCCATACTCAGGCTATTTATGTTTAAATGCATAAATTTCAACATCATATAATTAATGTCCCAATTTCGCCTCAGTGCATCAAAGTTGATGAACTAATTTAGAAGGTGCAATTAAGTAATGCCATAATACCTCTTTGCACCAACCAGCTTCTAATTAGGCATAATTTAATGCAATGTAGCTAAAAATAATCATCAATAAATGTAAAGTAGGCGATTTAATAAAGCAACCTTTGAAAAACTAATATATAGATTATGCTTCTAGATTAGGAAGGATCATGGGATCTATCAATGCGAGCATTTTTTGAGCCTTAATGATCTTCTCAAAGAGTTTATTATTTGATTTAAACACCAATATCTAACACTTGAACAGCTTGGTGCGCGGTAGGCTGAGGTTCTTTTCTAAGATCTGCTTGGTATGATCCAAGCACAGGGAGGCGTAGGTAGAGATATACAACACATACAGGGTCTGGAACGGGTTTGGCATATTAAAGGTGTCATAATAAAAGAAGCCATAGATAAGGAAAGCTCAGTACAACGCCCCTTAGCCTTGCTACAGATGTGAGGCAAGTAGGGGACAACATTGGCTGTGAGCGGTTTTTTGGTTGCCACAGTTTGGCTTTCAATTCAGCTGGCCCACAGCAACTTGTGAATCCATTTAGAAGATGGAACGTAGGGATCCAGTGATTTCAAGCTCTAAAATTAGATCTATTAGTATTTAGCAATTAAAAATAGTAAATAAATCATACCATGTTAAATTATATTATATTATATTATATTATAATTATTTTATCTAAATTAAATTAGATTAAATTTAGTTTATTTGAGTTAAGTTGAAATGATCATAGTTTGTCATAAGAATGATGTTAAACAATCCTTGGGTTTTTTGCTTGGCATGTGTAAGTAAACTTCCAGAAAGATAATGGGCTCTGGCAGAATCATTTTACACATCACCTAATCAGTGCATTAGCTATAAAAGGTAAATTGAAGTAAAGATTTCAAATTAAAGTATGTGCTCTGCTAAGGGATTTTATAGGTCACTTGAACTTAACAGAACTTGTTATCTCAAGAACTCTATGAGGTCTTATTAGCAGATGGAAGTGAGCAATATTCTTTCATATTAGCGGTTAGAGATCACTTAACGAGTCTGATTTCCCCCAGTGATAGTAGAAAATAACCATTAATTAAAGTGGGAAGCCTCACTAGAGGGATACTGACTGGGTGATAAATCATTCCTTCTTACTTTATCTGTTGAAGTTCACGGGGTACTCAGAAGCCTTAGTAGGTACTACCAATTCTGTTAATCCAGTTGAGATGAAAATCATCCAATTGACCCTGTGGTGCCATGGTCTAGGAAGCACCTAGTGTTATGAACTAAAGGGTCAAATTTTTAACCAGGCTCTTACTAAAATCTAACCAACAATGGGAAATTTAAGGTGAGAAAAGTGACATAACATCAAAAAAATATATTACTATATATAAAGTAATGGGAAAATCAAGATGTAAATTGATAAAGTTTAAGCTAGAAGTAATTGAGTTTAGTATTCCAACGTAAGCCAATGGGATTGATAAGTCATTTAACTTTTTATAGATTTTTGAACCTTATAAAAAAGGTTTGACGGTTTACCTCTTAAAAATAAATATTAATATTAAATAAATAAAGATAAAAAATAATATAACAACCAAAGAGAGGCTACCCATATTAGAGCAATGTATAGCAACTGTCTCAGGGTAGCAGTTTAGTGATAAGCTCCACTATGATAAGTCATTTCAAAAGCTGAGTAACATGGCTGACAAGAATAACTGTGGATTACTTAAAGGTAAATATATGAAAAATTCAAGGTCTAAGACTAATAAAAAAGAAGATAGACTAACAACAGAACATGTTGGGGGAACTGTCTTATAAACTTAACTGGAAATAAAAAGGGGTGTGCTTTTGTGGCTGACAAGTAACATAGTAGCAAGATACTATAAATAAGCTCATGATATCCTGATGATAATATATTTTAGATCTTAATAAATAAGGCAGATTACTCTAAGACTCATTTGATTTGCTAGATATTAAAATTTATACACAACAACTTCACTCCATCTTCAATGCTTGACAGATAGTGGCGATCTGTTCAAAAAGACTGGCTAGGAACATCACAACAGGATCTCTGGGGATGATGTCATTGTTAGCCTCAATGAGGTGCAAGGCAATTCTTTTGCGAAGGCATGTGTAAGGAGAGTGTCTGTAAATATCCAGTTCTTAGAAATATTGTGTGCAGTTCACAGCCATAACGCCAGAACCAGTCGTTATGATTGTGGTAAAAAGGGCACACAAAGGGCGATAGAGCCAAAGTAACCTAGTGAAAGGTTGTATAGAGCGGTATAGAGTAGTTGTAAACTATCAAAAAGTAACACTTGGGTGGGCCCCACGGGGGAGGCCATAACCAAACAAAGATCTGTGCTGATGGGTTTGGGTGCCTCGTCTGGAGGGGACCAAGGAGCCCCAACTGTGCACTTAATCTTGTAGACTCCTTAGTGAATATATAACGGCCAACGTTGTTAAAGACCTTCACTAAGAGGTTAGCGCTAAGTCCAACCCAGTAACTATAAGTTTAAAAAATGTGAAAAGAGTGAGGAAATTTTAGTAAATGAAATCTACCAAAGAGGAAAGTTGGTATTGAGGTAACATAATGAAATATTTGGGGGGAATCGTCCATTGGCGGAAGTGGTACTAAACTTAAGTGCACTAATAAGCGCACGCTTTCATTGGCCTGAGTACTATAGCTAAAGATTGCCTAAACTTGATTATTTAATGTAGGCATGGCTGACCTGATCTCAAATTTACAAAAATTGAAAAAGTTTTAAACCCCCGTTCACTAAGTAACTGAATCAAACCGTCATTGTAAGGATATAGCTAATTTGTTTTAATGCCATTGCATTACACAGGACTGAGCGTCGCAAACATCCCCTAGACAAACCTGGCATATCTAGCCTGAGCCCACCGCTGGTCTAGGTTACGTTTGAGGTCAGGAAGGCCTTATAACTTCACTTTTTTAGCCTCCTGATGACTAGCTTTATCTTTAGAGTTGGTTCTCTCAATTATGTCATCAGACCGTGACATTAACCCTCTCGTTTTTGAGGCTCCACCCCCGTCCAGGGGCTTTTTCCAGGAATAAGTTCTATTGGGAAGGGCAAGCTTCATGGCAGCGACGGTTTGATGTGACTTGGTCCTCTAACCTCGGGGAAACACTCATGAAAAACAATGATCAGATCTTGGACATGGGCACAGTTGTGCGCTGGTACCCAACTGTTTTCCACTGAGTCAAATCCCTTTCCAGGATACTAGGTACTCAAGTCTTCTTCTCACTTTTTGGGAGGCTATAATGTCATCACTATCCACTCTAGCGCCCATCCACGAGATAAGCCTCCTGGGTCTCTGATAGGGATCCTCAAATAACGCCATCTTGCTTTCATGGAAGACTGCAAAGATTCAAAACAAGGGGGGAAGATCTAACTGGTATGACGCGTGGCCCACCTTTCTGACAATGCGGTAAGGCCCAATCCTCTTTGGTCATAGCTTTTTTCTTGTTTACTTGATATGGATGTTTCAAACACCAAGCATCACGAGATCCCCTTGCTTGTACGCAGGATCTACCCATCTATTTTCCATCTGCGTTCTCCCTATAAACTTGCATTTCCGCCTCCAAATATATGAAAACACCCTTGTGGACTTTCTTGATAGTCTTACCAAATTCCACCACAGCTGACCTTGGATCCACAGCTGGTCACCATGTTGAAGATGGGGTTAAATCATGGTTAGCAAAAAATGGGGAACGACCAATAGACGGATGTTGTGTGTTGTTGTAGATAAACTGGTCCCTAAAAAAGGTGAGAAGCCTAATCTGAATGATCCGCGGCAGCGTAACACTGCAGGAACTGTTACAAACACTGGTTTACTCATTCAGTCTGCCCATCTGATTGGAGGTGATAGGCAGTTGAATGGTAGGGGCGAATCTGAAGGGCTTACACAACTCTTCCCAAAAGACAGAGGTAAACTGGGGCACTCAATTGCTAATTATTTCACAAGGACCCCGTGAAGAGCAAATACATGGATGGCAAAGAGCCTAGCCATCTTGTCCACAGTTACTGTTGTTCTGCAGGGAATATAGTGCGTAAACTTTATAAACCAGTCCTTCACTACCATGATGGCATTTTAGCCATTAGATACAGGCAATTTCACAATAAGATCCACTAATAAAGAAGTCTTAGGCCCTCCAGCCTTTTGAACTGGTACTGACAACTCCGCTATTGGCTGGCGATTTGTTTTCATATGGTTGCAGACCAGGCACTCTTTACAATACCTGGCCACATGCACAGCTAACCCCTTACAATTATAAGTACGGAAAAGTAGCTCAAGAGTCTTTGCCTTCCCAGGATGAATAACGGTGATTCCATTATGATGGTCCCAGATGATTCTCAGGTGAAGTGGTCTTGCAGGAACCCATAGGCATCCCTGAAACCACACCATATCATCCTTAATGTGGTAATCCCTGGTAATGTCCTCCTGATTCAACGTGCTCTTGTCAAAGACAAAAGTGTCCTTTTCTGACAAAGTCTGCGAAAGGATACTTTACTGAACAAACCATATTCCTCCACATTTTCCAGAAGAGCAGCGCTGGCCTGGGAGCTGATTAAGTTGGAAGTTGAGACACAATTTTACCTGGTGGAATCACCAAATGGGTATTATGCACCTCTATGTGGCGGTTAGGCAACGCCTTGACCGTCACATAGCCCTGACCCCCCCCCTAAGGCAGGGATTGGGGCTCTTAGTAATGTGGATGACATTAACAAAAGCGTAGGGTTTGAGGGCAACGACCTTTGTAAATGGCATTCTGACAAATCATATACCGACAAATCTACTAAACCTCAGAGTAAAGGTGGCAAGGGTTGACATAAATGGTGACTGGGCCAATCAAAGGCTGCCAACCCAAAGTCTGATGAATGAAACAATGTAAATGACAATGGCATTGGGCAGCTCAGCGAATCAGGAGATGCCAAGCCAAATACGCCGCTAGATTTGAATATAGAGAGCCACAGCGAAGAGCAGCCCAGTGAATCAGGGGCTGCCAGGCCGAAGTATTCCAAAAATGGGATTTTTTGTGATAAGGACAACATGAGAATGCTGAGCTCTGATTCGTCCCTGACAAAAAAAAATATATGCAAAAAGTTTCTGTAACGTCACAAGTACCCAACGAACGGTCTAATACAGGACTAGATGGGAATATCAGAGGCGAGATTCTTGAAATAGGCCCACAAATAGCCTGCCACCCGCGGACTCCATGGGAACAAATTTCAACATATACCGTGTTCCATAATATAAAAAACAAGCAAGCGAAGGTGTTTAGAACAACTTCATCTTCTAAGATATATAAAATAAACTTCAGAAATCGAAAATAAATTTTGGAATTTTAAAATCATGTATTAAGATTTTGGAGGAAAGCCCAGGATTTTGAGCGAAGAAAATGGACCATTCCACGGTTTTCAACAGAGCAGTTGCCTCTCTATATGCTCTCTCTGGGGGACGGACTGTCCTCCTCAGTGTGAGCATCATCCTCACCGTGTTCCAGGGATACCTAAATCACTCATCAAGCCAACGAGCAAAGGACCTAACCACAGCAGCCCTCTCATGTTTGTGGGCCCTCACCTGGGCCCTCTTGCCAAACTGTTATGTGGCTATGTGGAAGGACCCCATTCGTCACACTCTAACTACTTAGGATTGGGAGCTAGTGCAGCGTTTTGGCTTAAAGCATCCGCCAAACCATTCTACTTGCCCTTAATAAACTCATAGGAAAACACAAATTGGTTAAGGATCTCATGCCAGCGGTTTTTCCGTGAGGTCAAGACATAAGTTGCGCGGTAATACAACAAGGCCTGGTGCTCTGTATGCATGCTGCTTATTTGGTATGAGCCATGCAAGTGATGACACCAATAAGTCAGCGCCTCAACTACTGCATATAAACCTTTGTCATAAACAGCGTAGTTTAACTCAAGTAGAGACAACTTTCAAGAAAAATATCACACTGGATGATCTGTTCCATATTCATCTACTTGTAATAAGGCAACCTCAATGGTGAAGTTGGCGGCATCAGTAGACACAACGAAATTCTTTTGGGATTTACATGGTGAAGGATGGACGTTGACAACTGGGTGCACTTTACTTCTTGGAAAACATCCTGCGAATGGGGGATCACTGGAGCACTTTAGCTCAGCTCGCCCTGTACAGGGGCGCCGCCACCTCAGAAAGATTGGGCATAAATTTCTTAAGGAATGTACACTTCCCCCAAAAAACTTCTTTCTCCATGACCAAAGTTGAGTGAGCCACTCACAAATTGCCTTCTCATTGTCTGGAGTTATCATGTGTCCTTGGCAAACAAGACGATGCCCAGTAGGTGACCTTAGACTCTAAGAATTCACATTTACTTTTTTTCTAACGTAAGTTCATATGCACTCAAACGCTTCACCACCTGCTAAAGGTGTACTGCATGGGAACCATTATCAGGGGTAACACCAGAATATCATCCATGTAGGCAACTGCGCATACCCTCAGAAGGTCCCCCAAAGCTGCATTGATACGGCATTGAAAGATAGAAGGGGCATTTTTAAGCCCAAAGGGAATAATCCGAAATTTAGACCTTTCTTTTCTGACACAGAATGCGGTTAGCCACTCCTGGCCCTTCTTGATCCAGATCTGATTGAATGCATTTAAACAATCAAGTTTGGAGAAGACTTTCGCCTTCTCCACATAGCGTGCAATCTTTGAGTTCAGTGGGATGGGATGTAGATCTAGTACAGTGACATTGTTTAGGTTCCCATAATCTACGCATGGGAATAAAGTGCCATTAGCTTTCTCCACGAAGAAAAGTGGGGAGCATACTGGGGAGATACGCTGAAAAACGCGCCTTTGGATAACTGCCCTTTAACCCATACATCTAATGCCGCTTCCTCCCATATGGTCAAAGGGTAAATCGGGGAAGAATATGCACCAGATCAACTGTGAGCTTAAACTTGCAATCAAACTCTGAATGATCTGGTAGTAAATTGGCTGAAGACTCATTAAACTAAGATTTAATCACCTCCTAGCAGAAAGGTAAGGGTACTTCCAGAGTGGGCTTCAGTAACGGAGCAAGACTGAGAGTGTGTATTTTTGAGACAATGGCAGATCGCCTCAAGACTTGGCCTCAGACAAATGGACAACTAATATATGACCATTTTTTAATGTTAAGGACAAGGTATTATATTTCAAGTTGGTCCTGACGGCAAACTTTCGCCACCACTATATTCCTAAAATAATGGGATATAGAAGGTTTTTGATTGATTGGAAACAGTCTGACAAATGATACTCGCCTACTTGATAATCCACTAACCCTCAAACCTTTAGTGTAAGAATACCTTGAGAAACCTTCCCTAACCATAACAACTGGCAAGTAATTAAACTCAAGGTAGCGGCTAGGTCTTGTATAATTGTCTCAATGGCTCCAGTATTCATCAAAGTAGTTGTACTGATTTTTCCTATAGGGAAGAAAGGGTATAAGTCAACAAAAAATAATAAGAAAGCTCTTTATTTATAGCAGACAACTCCAACAGTTCACCATGAAAATCTTCTTCATGCATAAACATGCCCCAGGGTACTTTTTCGCATAAAAAATGGAGAGGGATATTTGGTCACTATTATTACTGAGGTAACATACTATCACCATATCTTTAGAAGTTGCATAAACGTTTTTATTTTTGTAAAATTAACTCCTTTTCCACCGCATGTGTTCAGAGGATCATGGTAGGGGTCAAGCGTAGGTTCTCTAGGGTGATTCAGTATACTGGAATGGGTTCCATATCAGAGACATAAGAGAAGATATTTGGCTCGTTTTTTATATAATGAAACTAGCGTTATTAAACGTGTTTTGGGCTGAAAACAACCCCATAACCATTTTAGCGATGGGTTGTGCATCGTTATCCAAGGCCAGCACCATCAAGCCCTTCATTAATAATCCTGTCTGCACCATCCAAATGTGGTGCCAATGTAAAATTCATTTTAATTCTTTTGTTTTTGTGAATTTTGGTGGGAAGTTGTGGAAACACGACGCCCAGATTGTGAAGCGTCCTATCTAACTAGTATGAGCAAGAAGGGTAAGCACTTACCAGTTGGAGATAGCAAGAATACCGCTAAGAACCCCCAACTGTTGGTCAAATGAGATAACGGTGTTGAGCCCCATCAAGGCCGTGACAAACAGCAGGCACACCGAATTTGCACTTGGCGAAAGCCCCACATGGATAAATCTAGTGCACAAAAATAAAATTGTGGTTGGGTCAAGTATTGTAAGGAGAGTGTCTGTAACTCTTAGTTCCCTGTGAGGTGGTGCATGGTGCACCGCCACACCGCCAGGGAACCAGTCGTTAGGATTATGGCGAAAAGGGCACCGCAAAGGGCGCCAGAGCTAAAGTAACCCAGTGCTAGGGTCTATAGAGCGGTATAGAGCAGTTGGAAACTAATAAACAGTAACACTTTCTGTGGGCCCCACAGAGGAGACCATAACCAAGAAATGATCTGTGCTGGAGGGTTTGGGTGCCTCATTCTGGAGGGGATCAAGGAGCCCCAAAGGTGTACTTAATCTTATAGATACCTTAGTGAAAATTTAACAGACAAAGTTGTTAAAGACCTTCCCTAAGAGGTCAGCGCCCAAGTCTAACCCAGTAACCATAGGTTTATAAAAATGTAAAAGAGTGGGGAAATTTTACTAAAGGAAGTTGACCAACGAAGAAGGTTGGTAATTGAGGAAACATAATAAAACAATCAGGTGTAATTGTCCATTGGTGGAAGTGGTACTAAGTCTAAGTGCACTAATAAGCGCACACTTCTATTCTCCTGGGTACTATAGCTCAAGATTGCCCAAACTTGAGTATTTGCTTATAGTCATGGTTGACTTAATCTCAAATTTTCAAAAATTGAACGGATCCTCAAAAACCCATTTTCTGAGCAACTGAATTGAACCGTCATTGTTAAAGATATAGCTAGTTTGTTTCAACAACCTTGCCATTACTCAGGGATGAGCGTCGTACACATCCCCTAGACCGACCTGGGCATATCTAACCTGAACCCAGCGCTGGTCTAGGGTATGTTCGAGGTCAGTAAGGCCTGCTAACTTCACCTTTTTAGCCTCCTGACAACTAGCTATATCTTTATAGTTGGTCCCCTCAATCATGTCATCAGACCATGACACCATGCCCATGTGCACCCCAAGTAACAGTATTACAAATCACCAGATATTGGCTTAACATCACATAATCTCCTTGGTGGTAGAGGATGTTGCTGGCTAAAGATAACCCCACACAGAGAGGGAGTAGTGCCAGTTTACAGGCTCCAGGTGGATAGCAGATTCAGGGGCCCTGGAGGTCGCTTTAGTTGGTATATAACAGGAAAGAAAAACATTAAAACACTAAAGAGTTTCAGTCTTTTAAGTTCTATAACAGGTAGCTTTTAAAGAAACTGAGTAATGAAATGGAGAGGAATTTTTATACCATTTCATTCCATAATCTGAGGATCACATGGGATTCCTTTATAAAGTTAATGGGTATTAAAGTCATTTAACTTAGTATGGATATATCTTTGCGGTTTGCTCTAGAATTAAGCATTACCCGTAGCCAATGGCCCTTCAATAAAAGCAGTTGTGCATGAGATGATATTTTTATGGTCATTCGTTGAAGTTGATTTTAGTTTTCTAGTAAAGATTAGAGTTTTAAACACACCTTTCTTATTAGGAATGATTCCTAAAATAGTTCAATCAACTTTTAAGTTTTTTGGGGGACTGTTCTAAACAGTTGATATTTTTTTCTGAGACTTGTTTGGGACCAAGGCAACAGCTTTACATACTGTCAGATTCTGGTAGTTGAACCAAAAAGTTTACCGTTTGACAACCAACAGATTGGACCTATTATCCTCCCAATGCTTGAGATAATACTATAATTCTTAACTTTAAGCCTAATTCAACTACAAAACTTGGGCTAATTAACTCAACGACAATTCAATCTGATTTTATTAAAAGCTCAGGATGAATACACTCATACATTTGGGCTGATTATCACTTCACCAAAGCTCAGCAATTAGTCCCGATTAATTGGGACCAAGATCAAATATTCAGCATGAGAAATCATTTGGAATCAACCTGAAGATAAAGTATACAAAACACATGGACATTTATACGAAAAAAGCACAATCCTTTTCCCACCCAAGGGGCTATCCAAGAATGGTACAAACCCCATCCTCCACTTCCTGGTCCCAAGCGGAGCTGAGCGGCTAGCAGCACCATTGGCAATGACCACCATTACCCCCACCAGCCAACCGTAGCCCAGCACATCCCACCATGTGCCCATATCCCATCTGCACCAGATAACTTTTTTTGGGCTCATATTGACAACGGCTGCACCATTTGTCCCCTCTTCCATGAGTTGGATAATTCAAAAAATACTGTATCTACAATTCAAAACAAGCAGAATCCGCTAAGCCCACACATGAGGCCACACAAACAGCGTTTGAGTGGGGATTTTGGCTGCCACCACCCCCTCCAGCTGAAAGCTCAAATTCAACAAAACCTTTGCAACCAAACCCCAAGCTGGCTTAATTTATCACAATATACCCAATCATGAGCAGGTTTGGACCCATATTCAGTCCAATTAATTTAACGCCCCAAAACTTACCCAACCAAAACCTCGACCCTCCAAATCAATCATGCTCAATCAAAATCCCTGGGACATATTGGATGAAATAACTGAATCTAGGGAAATTGTACCACCTCCTGACTTTCCAATTAATTTGAAACCATATCTACCTTCAGATATCGATGCCCTATTCCCACCTAAGAAATTTATCCCCAAACCCACTGCTACCCCATTCTTGAGTGACCATCAACTTGTTAAAGCTGCTGTGGCCTCTCCTAATAGCCACCATCTCACCCAAGACGTGGCACAATCTGTCACTTAATTTTTGAGCAACTACATACAATCAATTACCCTGCCAATTTCCCTGAGGTTGCAAAGGTAGAAATTGAACAATTAAGGGAAACCGCCACCTCTGCTGTCAAGCAAGTTGTTGCACTGGCAGAATTTTCCCCCACCACTCGCATCAACAGAGCCAATAAAACTAAATTTTCCCAGCTTTCCGATGCATGCATGCAAGCTTAACACCATGTTGCCAAATTCCTGGAGGCTGTGCTCCAGGCTCAGATTGTTAGCAAAGAGCTTAACCCTTTTCCATTTTTCCTCAACCCGCATCCTGTGGATGCCCCAACCCCTTTGCTCTTAGCTTTAATCTGTCTCTTCATTAGTGAAGAATAAGTTAATAATCTGTCTGATACCCCCTCCCACTCCGCCATGGTGGGTTAAGCGGTTCACAACTGCTACACCTGGTTGTCTAGGTTTTCCATTTTTTTGGTGTCTCGCCACTCATTTAGGGCGTCTGGTTTATGTTTTTAGTCATTATTTTGTATTGGTACTGTCCGTCCCCTGGTTGACATACCTCAAATAAATTCCTTTTCCCACCCAAGGGCAAATTTTGTATGTTGATCCTCATAATCAGAATGATAGCACTAGCACATAGACCACCAAAAGGGAGTACCTAGTGCTATAAGAGGGCCAGTTGACATCCTAATTTAGGAGTTGTCTTCATCAGCTGTATTATGAAAACATAAATTGAGCTGTTCCTAAGAATAACTTCCCGCCTATGTTGATTTCTGTATATTGATCTGCATAATTTAGCACAATAGCACTTGCACATGGACTGCCTGGAAGGGAGTACCTAGTGCTATCAAGATAGACAAGTTGACGTCATAATTAAGGGTGCTTCATTTATTTTAATCAATGCTAAATTTTCCCAGAATTTGTATTTAATTAGCATTATGACAAAACTTATTTTGAGATGATCCTAGGAAAATTTTGCAAGCTCTTTGTTGCAATTTTCATCCCTGAAATACTCCCGAAATATGAGAGTATTTTGCCATCAATAAACCTAGAAATAGGTCATAGTTGTATCAGTTCAAGGGCCAAACTGAGGTGAAAAATAGTTTTTTTAAATTGCGTGCTCAAATGTGGCCAGGAGATGCGCTAGAGGTTGGTTTACTGGCTCTTGGTATTAATTTTTATCAAATAATAAAAAAGGATATGTTTTATTCCATCTATTTTCGGGTTTTTATCTGGATCTCTTTTAGAGATTATTAACAAGCTGGTATTGCAGAATCCATAACTTGTAACTGTACTTGCCTCAGTTGAAGTTCCCAATTAAAAAGGAAAATTGGGTCCAGAATAAACCAGAAGAGTCAGGCTATTTGAACATACCAAGTGAGTTTCTGAACGGTCTAATTACCATAAAAACATGTGAAATTGTGGATCAATTGGCCAAACTTCAGCCCAATTAAGCGTGCAGGATCCAAATTATAAAGCGAGTAATCCTTGAAATTTAACACCTACATTTGCGCGTTTTTAGGGTTGACCTAAATTACTTTATTTTTTAAAAATCATGCAAGTTTTTATCCAGGCAAAGCCTGAATTGTGACATCACCCCCTCAAAGAAAACCTAATTATTGAGGAACTCAGTGATTTTCTCAAGTCAATGTTCACTTTCAGCTGCTGATTGTCAAGTGGTCTCCTCAATTGGGTAGCCTTGACATTTGGTTAGGTAGGAACATTTGCCTCTGATGATCTTAGTCTCCAGGATGGCTTTGACTTTGTTATATTACTTACCAGTGTTCTCATAGCAAATCGGTCCTGGCTTGTTTACTAGAGTTTCTTGAAAATTCTTTAGCTGTGAAATAAGGAGAATAGGTCGATTCTGGAAGCCTTTTAAGAGTTCTAGATAATATGCTACTACATTGACCTGACGTAGCGCCTTAGTTGGGCCAAGGCATGTAGACCCAACTTGCAACACTCAACGATGACAGAGTAGATCTTGGCATTATTATTCACCAAATCGTTTTCCTTGTAGTTAAAAACTGGCGAGCATCATCCTGGACCTTCTGATCTTAAATGGGCCTGTTGATGTGAGCCTTCAGAGCAGAAAGATTTTTTAAGTTAGGTACTAGGTCACTAGTGGCGGGCACTATTAAATCAGGTTTTTGCAACATCTATGGGTGTTGCTCATGGTTGGAGAAAAATTGGCTATACTTGTGGATGAGTGTTCTTGGTTGTTGTAAGTGAACTGGGTGAGAGGAAGCCAGGATTTCTAAGACTTTTGTAGGGCTGGGACATAGCAGCGAAATACTTCTTGTAAGTCTGATTGAATCTTTTCCCTTTGGCCATCTGATTTGGAAATGGTTTTAGAGGAGCTTAGAGATTGTTGCCTGAGTTGTATAGGAGGTGTAACCAAGAAGTGCAAAATTAACTGTGGACAGCTGTCTGATACAGTTTGTCAGGTAAGCCATTCCTTGAGAAGATCTCTTTAATGAACATCTCAGACTCACCTTTGAGGTGATGAGAGAGGAGCAAGGGAGAATTCCGCGAACCTGGTGAGCCAGTCTACCAAGCCATGATTGCATCATGCCCATTTGGAAAAGGCAGACAAATGATGAAATGAATGCCGATGTAGGACCAGGGACTAGCAGGAATTAGAAGTGACATCAGTTTAACCTTGGTTTGAAAAAGTGGGGGTTTGGATCAGTCACAGGTCAGGCACTAAGAGAGGTGCTTTTTCATCATAGGGTACAATCCTAGCCATGAATAAAACATATTTTTTTTAATTTTTGCATTCTTTCCAACGCCAGGGCTTACAGATAGAGGGAGGTCATGGCAGGCTTGTCGAATCCCCTCTTGCATTTTGTGACAGGGACCCGGGCCAGCCCATGTGCAGGATAGTTACTTTATTTGATGGAGAATCTTTTATGTTCCTCATTTTGTGGATCCTTGCGTAAGTTCTTTTTTTAGCTTTTTCCTCAGTGTGCTGCGATCTTAGCATAACATACACTCCAAATGAAGCTTTGAGAAGTGCCTTGGATCATGGAAAAAATATTTGATGGGAAGCATGGTCACGGTAATGATTCATCCAATTCAGTGTGAGTAAAATCTAATCAAGGGTCACAGCTGAGGAAGTCAGGGATTAAGTTCAGATGGTCAGGCTTGTATTTAATAGTAGAAATTGTACTGTATCAGTTCTTAGTGCTTGCAGGCTCATTTCTGGTTCATATTCGAGCGCTTTTATGTAGTTTTAGGTAACGTTGATCCATTCTTATGATGTAGGGATAGCAGGCTTACAGCAGGTGGTGATGCCATTCATTGTGAGCAGCAATAGCGAGTAGTTCTTTCTCATAAACTGGTTAATTAGTCTAAGATTAGCATCTTATGACTGAAAAACAGAAAAAAAGTTCCTAGTCATCCTCTTCCTCCAGTAAGAGAACAACCATATAAGTAAAGTTGAAGTCTTTTATCTCAACAATGAATGGACAGTCAAAGTGAGGGTGTTTTAGGACATGGACGTCAAGTAGGGTCCCTTTTACTGCTTGGAAGGCTGCCTCGTCTTCCCCAATACAATTAAAGGGATTTTGGCCTGTGAGGCGGGTCATGGAGTGGCAGCTGAAAAGAGATCCTTTGTAAAAAAGCAAAGTAAATTATTTATGCCAAAATAGGCTGCCGACTCTAGTATTATCCACAAATGGAACCATCCTGGATGCCTGACAGATTATCAGGGGAAGTAGCCATACTTTCCTTGAATATGTTGCCCAAGAATGGGATCGAGTATTTGAAAAACATACCCCTGGAGGGCCTCAGCTATAGGTTTTCTTTGGCAGTTTCCTGTAGCACACATCTAACGTCCTGAAAATGAGCTTCCCAGGTTTCAGAGAGCACAAAATGTTATCCATATACACAATACAGCAATTTCCCACAAGATTGTCCAATATGTGGTCAATCCTGCATTTAGATATGATATGTGCAAAATATATCCCAAATAACTTCAGTGTATATTCAAAAACCCCAGGTGGAACTTGAAGGCCGTGACTGCTGATGCTATTTTAGAACTGGGATTTAGTGGGTGGCAGCGACTAGATTCATCTTTTGAGAAGAATAATCCTTTGGTGATTATTGGAAGATGTCATCCATGAGTGGCATAGGATTGGAATCTGGCTCAGTAACCCCATTGAGCTGCCTGAAATCACACATGGACTAAGACCTCCATTCTCCTTTAGAACCTAGAGTAAGAAAGAGGTCATGGAAGACTTGGTGGCCATATGATGTCGCACACAAGGATTCTTTTATGTATGCATTCAGAGAGTCTTTAGCATTTTTATATAAGGAGTATACAGGACACTTAGGAAGCTCGCACCCTCCTTAAGTTTGAAGGAGAAGGTTTAATTTATAGAGGTTGATGAAGCAGAGTGAGTAGCAGGCTAAACAGATGAGCGAAGTGTTGGAACTCCAGAATAAGATTTTGAATCAATGATATATTGGTGATTACCCCATTGAGGGTCCCTCATTGGTATCAGAGCTTAAGTCCAGTATAATTGATGGTTTCCCTTTGGGGGTGTAGAGTGAACAGACCGCTTTCAATCTCAAAAACAAAGGAAATACTTGTGCCACCATTTTATACCAAAGATAATTGAACAATGCAGATTTTTAATGCAAAAAATCTCACACCTAAAAATGGAGGGCTCGCAAAGGGCCACTAGTCATTGGACTACCCAGATACACGAGGTTTTGAAGTTTCAGCATGAGTAACGTTCACATTTTAGGAGATTGGCAGGTTCAGCTATTTTATTAAGAGCGAGATCAATGAATTGTCTTCTTCTCTAGTTTAAACATAGTGCTTGTCAGGATACCAGCTCCTAACAAAGAGTCAAGCCAATCAGATTTCGGGATTCAAACCCAATCTCAGGTTTCATTAAAAACTCTTGATGAGGCACCTCTTGGTTTGGGGTCCAAACCTAATCAATGATTTCAGATATTGGTAATTTGGCATCTGTCCGTGGAAATAGCCAATTCTCTGAAAAAAATCTACATATATCTTGTTGAAATGAGGCTTGAAGTTCACAAGGTAAAAATTGTACATACTATAATAATCTTTACACGTTAAAAATAAAAATACTAGGAAATCAGAAGCTTTTCTTTCCTGTTAGTATCACTTTTTAGTAACACAATTCTATGCAATTTCTCCGAGATTGACAATCAACCAGGAAATATGAGCAAACCTGTCCGCAACAACACCAGTTGGCCAAAAGTGGCCAGCGCAAAAGGCCTGAAGCCCTCCTAACCCACCGTGGAAAAATGCCCCGGCGGAATGTTGACACACCCTCCCACCAAAAAAAATGAGCACAGTGCCGCACCCAGAGTTTTGCAATTTCTACAAAAAATGGGCGCATATACCAAAAGAGAACACTCCCAACCCCTGTCCCCCCTTGAGAATGGCCTTAGAACTATGGTCAGTGATACACCTTGAATCGTGGGAAAATTGGGGGAGGCCTTCTTCATGACTTTCCTGAACACCGTCTCAGTAAATTATATAAATTTACATAGAGGATGGGTGGATGTCAGGTTCAAGTCCATGGAGGAAGCGGTGGAAGCAGTAAAAATCATAGTCTCCATAAAAATTAACAATGAAGACTGCACCATCTGCACGGTGTGCACATGATGGAATGAGACAAATGACTTATTCACCATATTTGACTGACTTCCAAGCACTGTGCACCGCGTTATCCTCGCAGATGAGCTCCGCGGGGGCCTCAAAGGTTATGGCATAATCAAACAGTTTGAATTTAAGAAATTCCCCCTCCTGCCCCACCTGTGTACAGGGAGGGCAATAGCCATTATAGAACTCGCTCAGGACGTGGTAGAAGATATCACCCTCATTACACGCATGGTGACCATCAACCTCCCTGATGGCAGCGTATCTCACCCCTTCTGCATCACACTGGAACACATCCCATCTATCTGCGAATTCTGCTCACCTATAGGCCATAAAGACCACGCGTGCCCCGTCAAGTGCGTGATTGAAGCACCAGAATATTTTGAGGACAATATGGATGAAACAAGCCCAACTTTTGGCAAAGTTAAGGACTTCACTTTTGCCTCCTATTGGGGTGAAAGAGCTGACATTGCTTTGGTTGAGCCCATTTTGCGCAAGGACCATTGTCGTGCACAGACTGCCTGCAAGTAGGCCGTGAGTTCCGCTGAGACCCAAGCTTGCACCATGATTTCCCCAGAACAGATTCAGGCGGATGCCATAGCAGCGCAATGGAATAACCAATCAGATCCCCCGCATATAACCCAACGCAACCAAAATGATGAATTTTTTGGACACAACCAATCAAACACCTCCAACCAAGCTAGAGTAAATCCACCATGCACTACTGTGGATCCTCCCAGCCAATTACATCTTATAAGCGATGATATGGTTCATGCGCACAATATGGAAGACCGTTTCAGCCAATCACAATGTGACAACACTCATGCACAAAACCCAATCATTCCAACACCTAGTTTCTACCCATCAAACCAACGGGCAAATGGCAGAAAATTTTTCGCTGATGGGGCACAAGCCAACCCAAACCAGACCCAAACTCCACAGTGTAATCTGAGCCAGAAGAAACCAAAAAAAACCAGTACTAAGACCGCCAACCAACACACTGGAACCAATCTGGCCAATTGGCCCCATACTCGCATTATGACCCACAATAAGGAGCTGGGTGACCTCAGTGGGTCACCCCAGCGTTCCTGATGTGTGGACTACCGCAATCACCATAGGGATGCTCAACATCGTGGGCCCAAGGCTCCCACGTCCTGGGCCAAAAAAATGGCTTTTCTGCGCAATATCCCCATGGACATCTTGGTTGTCCAAGAACCCCATTGTCTACCGGGGGAGGAGGAGTCATGGTCAACCATGCTCCTTCTGGCCAAATCCTTTTACACATACCACTGTGGGGTGGTAATTTGAACTAACTGTAATACTCCAGTAAATATCTGAAGCACATCCTCCCACCTGGAGGGATGGCTGCTTCTAGCAGATCTTGAGTGGAATGGAGAAACTTTTGCCATGGTATGTGTGTATGCCCCAAATGATCCAAACGACCACCAAAATTTTTTCTCCGATATTCTCTCAATCCCTTTCCCTGAGGCAACGTTTTTTGCGTGAGATTTCAACTGCTGGCTTAAACCATTACTGACTGCTGGCCCAAGTCTAAGGCTATACCCCGCGGCCACACGGAACTACACATACTAAAGGCAATGCTGGGCCTGTGCAACACCATTCTAAACAAGCCCCCACCCTGGCCAACGTTACGAGGCCCCACCACAATAACCAGCTGGTCTCAATGACCTGGATTGACCTGATGCTCGCCCCTATAGACTTCTGTCACCGGGTATCAGATTTTACAACAACAATTATCCCTTTAACCAACAACCGGATGGTCTTGATAGTTTTATTATCCTTTGAAAAATACCAAAAGCCACCAACCTGGCACAGAGTTCACCTGAGCACCATCTATCTTCTGGAGCTTAAACTTTGGATTGAGACGGTGCTAACAACACAGCAAGAAAGACGACCACCCAATGGGAACCCTATCGCCAAGTGGGAAATATTCAAGGCTCAAGAAACCAAGAAAGCCTGCCACCTGAACTCCAGAAAAAAAGCCGCGATGTCCACTACAATCAACAAGGCTATCAGACAGCTTCAGCACTTAGAAAACAACACGTCTCGTGAGGGATACACCCCCCAATGGGGCCACCTGTGGTTCCATCTATCTACACAGGTAAACACCCTCTTTAGAAAACACCAGCACTACACCAAAGTATGCTACAAATAAAAACACATCATATCTGGTGAAACTCACACGGCCCAATTCTTCCGCCGTTTTAAACCAATTTCAACTTCAGCAACTTGCACACTGGTCCGCCGAGCAGATGACACACTGGCGTCCACACCATCCAAAATATCAGCCGAATTACACCAATTTTTACACTGACCTGTACACGGCAGATTTCGCATCACCTAGAGAAATTGAAAAAAATTTATCATCTGCTAATATTGACACTATAGCTGATCACCCAGAACTTGTCGCACCCATCACTAAAGATGAACTATGGGAGGTAATAAGATCAACTCCACACAAAAAGTGCCCTGAGCCTGATGGCCTACCATATGAATTTTTCAAAAAAGATTTTATTATATCGCACCAATACTACTGTCAACGCTGAACAAGTGCCTGGAGGACACAGCCCTTCTACTTGGCGGCCAAGACGCATATGTGGTCACATTCTTCGAAAAAGGACCCAGACAGACCTAAACAACTGGCATCCAATCGCTCTCACCAATACTGACACCAAAATACTAACTAAAATCTTGGCTAAGCGTCTGGGTTGCATTTCTCAGACAGCCCTCTTCCCCATCAGTTTTGCTTCATCCTAAATCGCTCAATTTGGTATAACATCCACACAATTGCCAACATCTGCCAAGCTAGCCCCACAGGCGCCCTTGCTTTCCTGGACCAAAAGAAAACATATGACTGAGTGCACTGGAGTTACCTAGAACAGTGTCTAAAGGCTTTCAACCTACCACCCCGTTTTATAAACTGGGCGCTCCTCCTAACGCGCTCAGCCAAGTTTGCAATCAGAGGCCCAGGTTTCCTAACCAACACCATCACCCCCAAAGGGGCCTCAAACAAGGTGACCCGCTTAGCCCCCTACTATACAATTTTACCCTTGACCCTCTCCTCCACATTGTAAACTCAAAGCTCATTGGAATCAGGTTGAGGGGACAACTACTAACCAAAATGCTCGCCTTTGCTGATGACTGCGTTGTTGGGGTCTCAAGAAATAGGGATGCCATGGCGATTGAGCGCATTATTCACTAGTATGAATCAGTGAGTAACGCCATGCTGAACAAACAGAAAAAAGAGGTAATTGTTATGGGCAAATTCAGTTCAAACTGGGCCTCACCCTCCTACCACCACACAAACCAACCAACCACACATCCAACCACACACAACGATCCAAGCCAGTAAAACCACTGTGTTTACCCTTTGCACACCTCCCCGCCACCAACCCAGTCTGTCATCTGGGCATATGGCTTGAAGCTGGTGGATATGCACTTGACACCATCAAAACCAACAATTTAGACAACATCACAAAAAGAATGACATGTATGCGGAGGAGAAAAGCTAGTTCAACTGGAAGAGTTGTGTTAGCCAACTCCCTGATCTTGTCAAAGTTATGGTTTGCCGCCCACGCGGTCCCCTTCTCTGTCAACTTTAATAACGCAGTCTACAAGGTCCTGCAGAACTGGCTATGGTCTGGTTACCGCGCACCTGTCAGGCTGGAGACCATGTACGGCCCATGGAAAAAAGGTGGGATGGGGCTGCTCAATTTCAAGGAACGAGCAACACAAATCCTCAGCTCATGGGTAGCTCTCACAACGTCACCCAACCCACCATCCCCCACTGGGCTAAGGCTGCCCAATTCAACTTCGCAAGGGCACTACATCTGAGGTCCCCCTCCAACCCTGAAACTCTGATGAAATACCTTGCAACACATCCAACCGCCACCAGACTGCACAACACCAACTGATATTTCAAACGCATCCTGTACAACCCAAGACAATGGGATTGGAGTTTCTCCTATGCACACAATCTTAGGACATTCACCCTCAAACTGGTTTTGTGCAACTCCACAGGGGAAACGGTGACTAACGCGCCTGCCTCCACTACCATCCTTTCCTCTATTCTGGATTGACTACCTAGACTACCAAGATGTCCCATATGACTTGCGCACCTAAAAGCAGGTGTGGGACCTCATCAACTGCCCCCTCTTATCCCCACAAGTGTGCTCCACAGTGTGGCGCTACATGCGCCATACATTTAGAACAGCCGACTGCACCTTCTCAATGTTCAAGACATGCGCCATCTGCGGTGGACCCAACACACTAGCACACCTCCTGGAAGAGTGCCCGCCATCCGCGCATATCTGGGCAAACGTGATGCACTTGTTTCAACAATCACCAACAGTTGATTTTTAACTATCCCGCGATATCCTGGCACTCAACGTGGCCTCGCCTATCCCCCAGACGCTAAAGGCTCTAATTGTGAGTATTGCAATATGGTCCATTCACACAATTACCCTCGACGCTTTCAACAGGATCCTCCACAATTTAAACAAAGCCATCGTCGGGTTCCACAGCCATTTGGCCGACCACTTCCAAGCCTGGCTGTTTGAATCACTCCAACACAAATGGAAGAAATGGATGGGCAACTGGATTCCAATCTGGTTCCTTCGTTATGACATTGAAAAACTCACAGTCTTCATAGGTGGTACACCCTACTAGCCCCTGAGCTGCCATGCCATTTAAAGTCTAGTCATCCACCACCCATGGCTCCTAGCCACACCCAAGTGTGCCAAGTCATATCTTTTGAGTTCCATTGTTTTGCGCTTTCTTCCCTCCTCTGTTTTCCATTTTTTCCTCTTCCCCACATATTGGATGTGTCTGTCCCCTGGTCAGCTATCCTCGTATAAATAAAATAACTTTAGGAAAAATAAAAATACTTCGTTTTCCATTTTCTATGTTTAATAGCCACTAATTCCATTAGAAAATATATCATATCAATTAAGGAGTGTTTTTCCCTTTATAGCCACTTTTATTTATTTTATTAGAAATACTTTTGTGCCTGGGGCTTCAGATCCCCTGAACTCTGCCTGGGCAGTTAGACTTTATCCCCCTACTCCTGACAAATTTTGGTGCTACCTTACGGGTTGTATCGAGTTTCTGGAAAATATTAAAAATGATTAATCATGAATTAGCAGCTGATTCCTCTGGCGATTTTGAAGCCAACCGCCTCAGTGGATGGGCATTTAGCATACATATATGCAAAATTGGTACATCTCATGACCTCATGTTGCCCACATCAATGGAAGTGGACCTTTCCACACCTGCCATGGGTCAATATCAGTTTCTCATTTCAGATTTTACCAAAGCTCTTCAGCTCCTCCTTATAGAAGCCTTTTTCACTTGAGGCTGTTTAGTTGAAAAAGAGCCCTTGCTGTATCCCCGCTTATGATAAGTTTAACTGCTAGTTCACCCTCAACGGAACTCAAGTTGTGGGAGGCTGGAAAGAGAAGTACCTGCTTCAATTCGTTCATCCTACCTTGTACCATATGCTCTAAGTTTCTTGGTATAATCATCAGGAACTCCTCTGGCATTTAAAATTATCGTAGTCTTTGCACTTGCAGCTTCTCCATTTTACCAATCTTTCTCTCTTTGGCAGCGAGAACTGCTGCGCTATCTTAGAAAATTGGCAACTTATTAATAAAACTTAAACTGAGATAACCCGCCTTGATAGAGGCATAATGAGATTTGCTAGTCAAAAGCTCACCAATCGTTTTAGTCATCTAGAAGTGGATGTCCACAACATACTTGTAGATGATACTGCTTAAGTACAAGCCCAGCTTGACAATTTGAGAGTTACGTTGATGAATGGATCCGTTTTCTTGAATGTTTCATTAACAAAGTTCTGAATACTCTAGAGAATGCTCGTGTCACAGGAATTTCTGGACGGCAAGGTAATGAGGGTTCTCCTGGACTTCCTGGGGCTTGGGTACCCATGGTCATGATGGCACTCCAGGACAACAGGGGCTCCTGTTCCGCCAGGTCCTCCTGATTATAGAGCTGGGGAAGATCTTCCTGACGGTCAACTCAACGTATTAGTCCAAGAAGTCCAATGGCTAGATGTCCAATTTGGACGTGTAGCCCAAGGCACTGAACTAACCCGAAATAGAGTGCCTCTTTGGGCTGAAATATCTCTTGTGTCCCATCATGAGCACCATGAACTCCTGGAGGGTCTTCCTTCTGCAGTACGAGGCCTGGAGCAGAGGCAACAATTGAGCAACGCCAACTAGAGCTTCAAGACACCACTATCAATTTAAAAATGAGATGTCTAGTAGGTTGAGCTTCTTGCCCCCAAAACCGCCCTCCATGCTGTGCACAAGCATGTTAATCTAATTAATAAAGATATAAACTGATTATAAAGTCAGGTGGATGCTCTCCACACTCATGACTACCCCCAGAATACTGTCTCTTCCTTGGGTGAAAGTGCCCTGTCAGTGGTGGTACACATGGTACGTCCCCTAATTCAAACTGAAAGCACATATAAAATCTCCTTTAAGGTATAGTATGTCCTGGTGAGGGGAGCGTTTTCTCATTTCTGTACTACTATGAATGCGCCATGGAAGGGGCGATTGATTATCAGAGCCTTAAACACCTCAATAATTGCCTCAGTTGGTTATCCAAAGACTTGATGGTCCCACACTTAATGCCCTTCCATGCCTGGGATCAAGGCAAAGCTGAGCTGCTCCAGGAGTTCAGTAGTGAGCTAACCCTAACTAACTAGAAACATACCTTTATGGCAATAAGCCTTCACCTTGAAGAGAGTGCTAATGAATTCGCCCAACAGTTTACCTCAAGGCTCAGACCATGATTGTTAAAATCGTCTCAGCCCGTAAGATGCTGTTACTGCCTCTCTCTCAGCATTTAAGGATATGCCTACCATTCATCTTTCTCTTTAGGCAGTAAAATACAACTTTACCTCCCTGCTGCATATTAAATAAGCTAAAATGGAGTTCCCCCTAATCTTCTCAAACTTACCAGGGCATTCCGTCCTCTTAATAAAGAACAGCCACAAGTCTTTGCGGTAATGCCCCCTGACTATCATACTCCTGATTTAATTTGCAATCATTGCAAGTGTAGAAACCACATTATAAGTCAATGCCGCCAACTTAACCAGAAGAAGGCAGCAAAAGACCTGTCAGCATGGGGCATGAGGCTCCCACTTCTGACGAACCTCAAGTGCCTCCCCATTTCAATTTGGCGCCCAGAACCTCCAGCTTGGCCCCAGAACCTGCAATTCGGTGCCCAGCACCTCTAGGTGTTTCTTGCTATCTTCTCCCGCAGAAGTTAGCGCCCCCATTCCCTCAAATGCAATATAGACTTTTAAATTTTTTATTATTATATCGGGCAGATTTTAGGTAAAATTTTTCTGATCAGCTCCTTAAGTGAGAACCAGGCATTAGCCAGCTGAACCTTAAAGCAGATTGACAATTGTTAAGCCTGGCTGCGGAAAAGTCCAAAGCTAGCCTCGCTCAACTACCTAGTAACTGCCTTTTAGCTGTAAATTCCCCATTTTTGTCCTTATTGGTGTGCTTAGAAGTAGCTTTACATAAAGTAAAATCTTTTTATATAATTGTTACTGTATCTCAGGTTAATGTTATAATCTCTCAACGTATACAGAAAAATACAAATGTACCCTGACCCCATTATAAAGATGAATTATGGGACGGCTGGAGCCCAGTCCACCAAGGCAATCGGACCCTATTCAGCTTTACCCCTTTGGTTATGTAAGCTTCTGATTAATTCTCCTTGACTGCCCTGGAAAGTATAAAATATAACTGATTATTGGGGTCCAGTTTATGCGGGGATTTAACTGCATAATTACCCATAAAGAAAAACCATTTCTCTTTTGGGATACAGGATCCCTTTAGTATTTAATCTTCTTCCAAATCTATAGGGGCGCCAAAGAAGCTTATCTGCCTTGTCAAGTACCTTACCTCTATTTGTAAAGTAGAGTATCAGAACCTAGGGTGTAAGATGGAGTTACCCCCTGTAGCGGTGGATACATAGAATGGAATACCTCTGTATGCCCCCTACTCCTTTAGTATTCCACCTAGTTCGCAGGTCATTATGGACTCTTGAATAAAAGTTCACTTTCTAGAGAGCCAAGTTTTGGAGATATGTGGTCATCCAAATACTATCTCTAAACAAATGCTGACCTGTCCGAGGATTTTAGACCCCTAATTACAGAAAATCAATATCTGTTTTACTAGAGAACTTAACTAGTCAGCCTCACAATTTTAAAGGAAAACAGTTATTGTCTATGTTAAACTTTGTCCTATCAATGTTATCATTGATGTAAGAAGCTTCGGCTCTCTACAGGATTTTGGGCTTCACTCCCTGCCAAATATAACACTGGTCAACTTTAAAATTGTTGATATCAACCCCTGCAAACGCCAGGATGTGGAAGCCCTTATTGATGAATAAGTAGATATCTTCACCTCAGGACCCAGGGATGATGGAAAGATGTCAGGGGTAATCCACCAAGTAAAGACTGCAGATCAGCCCCATTATATCCTGAGCTTATTTGAAGTCCAGGGTTAAAAATGCCCAAGTAGCTCTCGAGATGAAACAGCTTTTGTAGCAGGATTACTGGTGCCCTCCAAAAGCCCTAAGGCTTTCCCATTCCTGCTACTATGTAAAAATGATGGTGGGCTCCATGTCATATGGATTATTGCTGACTAAATTCAATTACATGAATAAAAGCCCTTTACCTCGTTTAGATGATTCTTTACACTAAATGTCTGGTTCCTATTATTTTTCAGCAATGGAGCTTGTCAGTGGGTATTGGAAAATTGATTTATCACCTGAGGACAAAGAAAAGTGTGCTCTTTTTTCAAGAGAATGGTTATTTGAGCTTAATAGAATTCCACAGGGCTATGTGATGCCCCTGCTACCTTCCAACGAGTAATAGATGGAATATCAGGAGATTAAACCGCGCTTGTGTGTTAGTTTATTTAAAAATATTTTTGTTTTTTATGAACATATATTGAACATAAGAGGCACCTATTGGAGGTTTTCCATTGACTACTCCAAGTTCCCTCAACCTAAAGCTGTCTAAATGCTTTTTTCCCAAAGTGAAACGGATTTTATCGGCCATAAGGTAAGTAAGTATGTATTGTCCCCAATAGATGACAAAGTTATGGCCATTTACAAAGTGTCTCCCCCTAAATCCCTACGTTATGTGCAAGTCTTTTTTGGGGATGGTGGGATACTACTGACAGTTCAACTTCCATTTTGCATACACCTCTGAACCTTTAGTATAACTGTTGAAGACTTTAACCCTTCCAATGGGAAGATGACCAACAACAGGCCTATGGTATATTGCGCTTAGATCTTTCCCATTCTTTAGTCTTATCTTTCTGAATTTAACAAACCATTCCTACTTTTTAATAATTTCTATTGGTATCTCTATGGGAATATATATCCCAGAATGACGAAAACTTATTGGACCATCCCAACGCTTACTATAAAAAACCCTATTAAAACCTATATGCAACTATAGCGTTACAGAACGAGAATGTTTGGTAGTATTTTTGGATATTAAGAGTTCTGACCTTGAATATATTCGAATCAATTTACCATAATTAATAATTATACTTCCTTATGATAGCTTCAACACATGAAGGACCTGACGGGATATTAGCCCATTGGGCTTTAAAAACTTTAAAACTATAATTTCTCAAATATTCATCATCCAGGGATCATACATCAAAACGCGGGTTTATCCAGTTTACCCATATTAACTTTAACAGTACCCAAAGAAGATTGACTCTACAATCTTTATACCCAGCCATACTATGGAAGAATGAATAAACAACTATTCAAAAGGGATTAAAAAAGTTCAGTAAAAATCCAGGATAGAAATGGTAATCTGTACAAACTGAAGGGACAAAAATGGTCACCCTATATTTGACCTTCAGCTCACACAGATGCTTTATTAGAGGGGATCTTCAATTTGGCCATGTAGGAATATGGAAGACTTATCAGTGGCTCAAGACTTAATGTTACTGGGAAGAGATGCTTGTCTCAGCCCAAAATGTATTTGAGTCCTGCTTAGTATATAAGAGTCAGGCTGGACCTGATCTGTAAGGAGACTGTCAATAACTCTCCTGTTTCTAGCGTGGTGGTGCACGGTGCACAAAGTCAACGCAAGGAAACTAGCCGTTAATACTAAACCTACTAGTGCCCAGCAGAGGGTGCTGGAGCAATAATAACTCAAGCAAAGAAATGTGGTAAGTAACCAGCAAAAAACGTCGTGGTGCACATGGAGGAAAGGGGTAAACAACTCAGGTTGGAGGGTACCTGGGCGAACCAATGGTGCACGATGGGATAATCTTATTGTGTTCAAAATGGAATGGTTAATATGGCGTGAGACCTCCACGAAGGGGTCCACTCAAAGGACCATCTGAAATAATATTTTAATAAAATGGTAAAAGTGGGGAAATTTATTAGGAATAGTTGACCAACAAGGAATTTTAGTCACAAAAACATATTTAAACGAAGTCAGGATAATTATGGGTCTGCAGAAGTGTGCTTAAGCCTTGACGCTGCAATAGGCAAACGCTCCCATCAATTTGGTAAAATACACCAAAAGTGCCTTCACTCAAGTGATCATTGAAGCTGTATTCTACCTGAGTGCATGCTTTCATAACTCAAAGGGGATTTGATCCCTTGTTCTCCTGTTACCAAATCGAACCATCTTCATTTGTTATGTAGATTGTTTGTTTCAACACCTGGGCCAAGACAAGGGGCTGGTTGTTTTGCACCCATTTGTACCAACCTGGGCATATTTTGCTTGTAGCCAGCGTTGGTCTAATGTGAGTTTAAGGTCAGGAAGAGCCTGAAGTTTCACCTTCTTGGCTTCCTGTCGCCCGGCCTTATCCCTGGCGTTGGTTCCCATTATTAAGTCATCCAACCATAACATTACCCTCTACTCCTTCTTGGGCTCCACCCCCTCTATGGGTGTTTGCTAAGGAGAAGCTCTTATGCACGGGTGACAACTTCATAGAAGCAACGGCTGGCTTGGGCTTTGGTCCTGCAGCTTCAGGGAAACGATTGCGGAATGATTCAATCATGTTTTGGGCATGTACACAGTCACGCGCCAGCACCCAACTGTTCTCAGCCGTGCCAAATCCCTTCTAGGATACCAGGTACATGAGACGTCTCTTAATGCAGCGGGAGGCTACTATTTCCTCCATTTCCCACTCTGGCGCCCCATCCACGAGATAAGCCTTGGGAGTCTCAGGTGGGGGCCCTCAAACAATGTCAATTTGCTCTCATTAAAGATGGAGAAAATCTGAAGCGAAGAGGGAAGATACAACTGGTATGAGGCATGGCTCACCTTTCTAACGACGTGGTAAGGACCAATCCTCTTTGGACACAGCTTTTTTCATGGCTGCTTGATAGGGATGTTACGAGCATAAAGCATAACAAGGCCCCTTTCTTGTACACTGGACTCATTAGACGCTTGCCATCAGCGTTCTCCTTATAAGCTAGCATAGCCAACTCCAAACTTGTGGAAACCCCTTGGTGGACCTTCTTGATGGTCTTAGCAACATCAACCACCGCTTCAACTTTGGAACCGCAGCTGGGCTTTATGGTAAAGGCGGGGTTAAAGCCATGGTTGGCGAAAAAGGGTGAACAACTGATTGATGAGTGCAAAGTGTTGTTGTAGCTAAACTGGGCCATGGGAAGGTGTGGACCCAATCTGAATGATCTGCTGAGGTGTAAAAACGCAGAGATTGTTCCAAGCACTGGTTCACTCGTTTGGTCTGCCCATATGATTGGGGGTGATAGGCAGTTGAACGGCAGGGGCGAATCTGAAGAGTTTTACACAACTCTTCCCAAAAGACGGAAGTGAACTGGGGTCCCATGTCACTAATGATTTCTTGAGGAACCCCATGAAGCGCAAATACATGGGCGACGAAGAGCCTGGCCATCTCAGCAGCAGTTATGGTCGTTCTGCAAGGAATAAAATGGGCGAACTTCATAAAGCATTCCACAACCACCATTATGGCATCATAACCATCTGAAACGGGTAATTCCACAATGAAATTCACCTGATAGGGAAGTCTAGGGCCCTTCAGACTTTTGGACTGGTACCAACAACCCCGCTAAAGATTGCCAATTGGGTTTCATTTGATTGCAGATCAGGCACTCCTTACAATGCCGCCCCACCTGAGCAGGCAAGCCCCTCAGATTGTAAGTACATCATATCAACTCCAAGGTCTTTGCTTTCACAGGATGACCAACGGTGATTTCGTCATGATGGTCCCAGATAATTTCCAGGCACAGTGGTCCAGCAGGAACCCATAGGCGCCCCTGAAACCAACCATTATCATCCTTCGCGTGATAACCCTTGGATAAGTCCTCCTGATTCAGAGCGCTCTTAGCGAGAACTACAGTATATTTGGCTGATAACGGCTGAGAAAGCTCTACTTTTCTAAACATATTATTTTCTGCTACATTTTCCAGAGGTGAGAGCGCTGCGTGTTGCCCTGGAATCAGGAAGTTGAGGCAGAATCTTACACGGTCGGAATCATCAACTGGGTGTTATGAATTTCTACTTCCTTTGGATTGGGAGCTAAAGAAGGGTTGCGGCTTAAAGCATCCGCCAAACCATTCTCCTTGCCCTTGGTGAACTCGTAAAAAAGGCAAATTGGGCAAGAGTCTCATGCCAACGGGTCTGCCTTGGAGTTAGAGCATGAGGAGCGCGGTAGTACAGCAAGGCCCGGTGATCTGCATGTATATGGAATGGTTGGGAGGAGCCGTGCAAGTGGTGACGCCAATAAGTCAGCACCTTCACCATTGCTAGTAACTCTTTGTCATAAACGGCGTAATTCAACTCAGGCAGAGACGTTTTCCTAGAATTATATCCCATCGGATGCTCAGTCCCATCTTCACCCACTTGTAACAAAGCAACCACTATGTCAAAGTTGGAAGCATCAGAAGATACAATGAACTCCTTTGCGGGGTCAACATGGCGAAGGGTGGATGTAGATAACAGGGTGCACTTCACAGCTTTGAAAGAATCCTCCAAAACGGGGGACCATTAAGGTGCCTTGGCACCGCTAGCCTTATATAAGGGTGCTGCCACCTCTGAGAGATTGGGCGTGAACTTCTTGAGAAATGTACACGTCCCCAAAAAGCTCCTCATTTCCTTGACTGAGGTGGGGGAGGGCCACTCATGAATAGCCTTCTCCTTGTCAGGAGTTATCATATGGCCTTGGTCAAACATGACGTTTCCCAGAAAAGTGACCTGGGACTTGAAGAATTCACATTTACTGATCTTGAGCGTAAGGTTGGCTGCCTTCATCTTCTCCACCACTAGCTGAAGGTGTACTGTATCAAACTCATGATCAGGGGAAAACGCCAGGATATCATCCATGTAGGCAACCGCGCATACCCCTAACAGGTCCCCAACGCTTCATCAATGCGGTGTTGAAAGATAGCAGGGGCATTCTTTAGCCCAAAGGGAATGACCCAAAACTGAAAAATCTTGTTTCTGGTACAGAATGTGGTTAACCACTCTTGTCCCTTTTTAACTCGAATCTGATTGAACGCATAGAGGCAATCCAGCTTAGAGAAAACCTTAGCCTTCTCTACATAGCGAGCATTCTGATAATTTAAAGGGATGGGATGGAGATTTGGTACAGTGACATTTTTGAGGTACCCAAAGTCTACGCATGGGCATAGAGTACCATCAGACTTCTCAACAAAGAGAAGTGGGAAGCATACAGGTTAGGTACGCTGAAAAATCGCACTTTTGTCTAACTGATCCTTCATCCACACATCCAACGCCTCTTCCTCTCGGACAGTTAAAGGGTAAATGGGGGAAGATATATGCACCAGATCCACAGTGAGATTGAAGTCACAATTGAACTCAGAGTGCTCAGAGAGTTCACTAGTGGATGCGCATCAAAAGAGGATTTCAACCCATCCAAACAAAAAGATATAAGAACATCTCCTGAGGGTTTTAGCAAAGGGGCAAGGCTAAAAGGGTGAAGGTGGGGCCAGTGGGGCAATTCGCCCTGGGCGTTAGCCTCAGACAAGGGAAGAAATAATGTGCGACCATTTTTTAATGTCAGAAATAGGGTATTCTCTTTCAAGTTGGGTTTCACGTCAAACTTCTGCCACAACTCCACTCCCAATATGATAGGGAACAAGAGGTTTTTGACATCCTGGAAGTGATCAGACAAGTGGTACTTGCCAACCTGAAAGTCCACTGTCCCCTAATATTTAGAGTGAAAATACCTTTAACGACTTTCCCTTACCATACAACCTGGCAAGTAACGAAGCTCCAGGTAGTCAGCTAGGCATTGGTCCATAAAATTATTAGAGCGCGCCAGTATCCACCAGTACAGTGGTGCTGAATTTCCCTAAAGGGGATGAAAGGGTAGCAGACAGTAGAAAAAACCCGTAATGGTCTTATTTAATAGCAGACAACGCCAGAATATCACCAAAAAACTCATCCTCTGGCATTAGCACATCATCAAAATGTGTTTTGGAATCATATAAGGGGGAGGGATAGTTTGTCACTCTTAATACTGAGGCCACATACCCCACCATGCCTTCTGCAGGCGCATACACCTTATCATATTAAAACGAAGTTCTTTCTCCACTTCCTGAGTGCCATGGATCATGGTAGGGGTCAAACGAGGGTTCTCAGGGGTTATTTGATATACTGGAATAGGGTTCTCGTCCAGCCCATAAGAGATAACAAACGGCTCAGAAGTTTGGATAAGATTTTCATCATAAAACGCGTTTTTAGACGTAAACGACCCTATTCCCCCTCTTGCAATGGAAGACATGACGTTATCTAAGGACAAAACCCCCAATCCCTCTGCGCTGATTCCGCCTGCATTGTCTGAATGCGCTGTCAAAAAAAACTCGTTTATTTAATTTGAAATTAATAAATTCGGCGGAAAGTTAGGGAATCATGTCTTTCAGCCCTCAAAGCGTTCATATCTACCAGGTACAAGCACGAAGGTTGGATACTTTCCATTTGGAGGCAACCATAATAACGCCAAGTTGTTCCAAACTTTGGGAAAAAGAGGAAAGAGCGGTGCGGCTAATGACCACCAAAGCCCACAGCTGGCGCCCACTGTTTCCACTTCAGAAAAGTTCCACACGGAAAAAGTTTGTGCACATAGATTTAAGAGGTTGGTCGACTAATGTAAGGAGAGTGTCTATAACACTACTGTTTACAGCATGGTGGTGCAAAGTGCACAAAGCCAAAGCAACGAAACTAGCCATAAATACTAAAGCTACTAGTGCCCAGCAGAAGGTGCTGGAGCAATAATAACTCAAGCAAAGAAATGTGATAAGTAACTAGCCAAAAACGTCATGGTGCACAAGGAGAGAAAGGGTAATGATCCAGGTTGGAGGGTACCTGGGCGAACCCGTGGTGCACAAGGCGATAACCTTATTGTGTTCAAAATAGAATGGTTAATATGGCGTGAGACCTCCACGAAGGGGTCCACGCACAGGACCATCTGAAATAATATTTTAATAAAATGGTAAAAATGGGGAAATTTATTAGGAATAGTTGACCAACAAGGAATGTTGGTCACAAAAACATATTTAAACCGAGTCAGGGTAATTATGGGATTGCAAAAGTGTGCCCAAGCTTTGATGCTCCAATAGGCAAATGCTTTTATCCAATTTGGTAAAATTGTCAGGCGAACAGCAAGTAAGAATTAGACTGGCCTGCCAGCCTAGATGCCAGAGCATCCAAACAGTACACCAGAATTCCTGGGGCACTGCTGTTGATATGACAATTATGGAACTGGGATAGAAATTCCACCAATATCTGCTGGTGAGCCAAAATTTTATATAAGAACAAAATAAGGTACCAGATGCTCATGGCCATTAACCCTGAGGGGTATGAGAACGTCGGCAGATAAGGCAGCTTAATTTTTAACATGTAAAAACTAATTTTTGGGAAGAATTTTATTGAAAATATTAGAAAAGAAAAATTGACCAACAATTTTCTCAGTGCAATGTGACTGATTAAAATGTAGTCAATTTGGGGGAAAGCAAAGCCGGGATTGGGTCCCTCAAATTCGACCTAACTGGCGAATTATTTGGGAATGGGAGGGTTAGTTCCATGGGAACCATCATCACAAAATTTGGCAGTGGGCTGAGTTGCTGTCAGTTCGACCTCAAATGCCTGAACCAAAGCTCAACTATGTTTCTGACACTTGATGCGAAAGTGTTTAGCCCAACGAGCAATGGGAATCCCCCAAGGCCACCCCACATAGGGGTGGGCTCATTTGGTTGAGAATGGGTTTTGGACACCCAATTTGCCCATGCTTGGTCGCTGGTCCATACATTTGGTCCATGGCATTGCATCGGGTGCAACGCCAAATTTGTCAGCAGGAAGTTGCCCATTGGGGGTGATGCCTGCAAGATTTGGGAGGGGAGAGATTTTTGATCGTCATGTTAATCAAATCACAACTGTTGGGCATTCTGGCTAATAGATAAGTCTTCATACCTTTTTGACCATTTACAATCCAAGCATCGGGCAGATTGCCACTTGATGTGGTTACGATTGATTTTATTTTGGCAATCTCAGTGCAGATTTCACTGATTCCTTGTACCAGTTCTGCCGAGGTTAGTGTGGGTACTATAAATGGGATCTGAAGTGGGAGAGCTGTTACCCAGCGCTCATCTGTTACTTGAGCAAGATCACCCTGATCAATGAGGGGTACAGCCAACCTCTTCAGTGCCTTCTTACTCAGAAATGGGAAAAAGTCCCGGTCAACGCCCAGAGGATTTTCCCCAGGACTTACATTACCCTTTCCTTTTCCCAAAGGACGGACCCCACCACTGGGGAACTGCACAAGAGCCACATTCTTGTGTTCCTAGGGTAATTTGATTGTCATAATAGTCGCGACTTTTTTGGGGGGGGACAGAGAGCTTTGGGGTGGGATAAATGGAACGCATCAACCAGGTCCATGCAATTTGCACAATTGTGTGCCTTGATCCAACTGTTTTCATAGGCTGGATACCCTTTCCAAGCTATGAGATATTGTACATAACGTCGGGATTTTGGGGATGTCAGGATAGCTTATACATCAGCCTCCTCTTCATTATTGACGATAATTGGTTCCAGTTCCATGGGAATTGCACCCTTGAATGGTGACAGCTGGGAAACATGGAAAACAGGATGCTGCTTCCAATGCGCGGAGAGCTTTAGTCAGAACGCCCCATTACCCAATACCTCCTCCAACATATGGGATCCCAAACGTTTGCTGGAGAATTTGCGGGAAGGGGTTTGAATTTGCAGATGACAGGTGTCAAGCATGACATAGGAACCCACCGTAAACTCATGACCTGGAAGATGTTTTCAATATGCAAACCACTTGTAGTCATCTATAGCTTTGGTGAGGTGTTCCTGCACTAAGCCTTGAGTTGATCTGATATGAGCAGTGTTGTCCGCGGCAGCTTGAACCTCTGGCCGCAAGCACAGTCTGACCAAAAATCAAAGATCATAACCCAACATTGCTTTGTAAGGGGAAAACCCCGTGGACGCGTGGGTTCTGTTAATGTATGCAAATTGGGCAAGGGGAGATCATCGGCCCAAGTATCCTGTGCTGCTGTAGCATAGCAACGCAGGTACTGTTTAAGAACTTGATTAACTGCTCGGTCTGGCCGTCAGACTGAAGATGATATGCTGTGGAGAGACAGGTGGATATTTTCATGATTAATAGGAGTTCACTCCAAAACTGCGCATGGTGAACTGGGAACCACAGTCACTGATGATCTCCTGGGGGAGATCAAACATCAGAAACACATGGCATATGAAAAGGTAGGTATTTTCTTCAGACATAATCGTGGAAGTGCAGGGGATAAAGAGGGAAAATTTCATAAAGCGATCCATCACTACCATCACCGCTGTAAACCCATTAGAACAGGGGAGAATGACAATATAATCCACAGAAACCGATGTCCATGGACCCTCCATCTGCTGTAAGGGATGCAGGAGGCCATTTTTTCCAGAGCGGTCTGACTTGGCCCTAGCACAAGTAATACAATTGACAATCCAGCCCAGAACTTCTTTTGTCAAACCTGCTCAATTGTAGGTCCATTTAACCAAAGCGATGCATTTCTTAGAACCAGGATGACCAACTGCGGGGGGTCGTGATGGGCGCGAAATACCTCACTTCAGAAAGAAGAGTGAACCCAAACGCAAGATCTAAAATATAAGACCCTTTTTAGTGAGTATAGGGATTGTTTAGGCTTCTGGTGGGATAACTGCTCAACAAACTCCACGCCCTCAGGGCAGGCCATTTGACTGACTAAGACCTAAGCAACTAATGGAGCATCGAGAGCTAGAGCAATGGAAGAAATGACAGGGGGAACAATTGACAAGATTTGGGTGGTGGGAAATACAGTAACGAGATCCACTTCCTCCAGATCCGCGGAATTGTGGGTGGGGCTGCGGCTGAGAAAATTGGGAAATACAACTAGTGCACCTTTTACAAATTCATATTTAAAGTTGAAACTGCACAGGTCCTGATAGGTTCGGGCTTGTCAGTGTGCCAATTTTTGGGGTTTACAAAACTACAACAAGGCCTGGTGATCCATGATGACTGTTAATTCATGTCGGGCACCCTAAAAAAGGTGCCTCCAATGAGTTAGGGCCCATGCAATAGCTGCCAAACCCTTGTTGTAAATAGCCCAAGAAAGCTCCATAGAGGTAAACCTTTGTGAAAAGTAGGTGACTGGGTGTTCCAAACCATCATGCTCCTGGAGCAACACTTCTCCAACAGCTACTGATGACGCGTCACATGCAACAGTAACGGCTTAGTGGGATTGGCGTGTTTTAAAATGGGAGGGGATACAAACACCACTTTAATTGACTCAAACACCTGTTGGCATTTGTCTGTCTAACAAAAAGGTACATTTTTCCCTGCGAGTGGGTGGAGTGGGGCGGCGAGCTGAGAGAGTGCGGGGAGAACTTCTTTAAATAAATGATGGTTCCAAAGAAACTCCATAATTGCTTTTGGGTAGTTGGGGTTTGCCATTCTCGGATCACATCTAACTTGTTGGAAGGGATTATGACACCATCCTTAAGAACCAGGTTCCCGAGGAAAGTAAGTTCCTCCTCATAAAACTCACACTTGGAAGCTTTGAGAAACAACCCTGCTTTATATAAGGCGACTACCACTGCTTCCAAGTCAATTGCGTGTTGTTTGAGAGTCAGGGAGTGAACCAGGATATCATCAATGTATGCAACAGCACAAGTGAACCGGAGGTCACCCAGTGCACTATTGATCATCCATTGGAATGTAGTGGGAGCATTCTTCAGCCTGAAAGGCATTACACGAAATTGGAAAATGCCACGCTTCAATCAGATTGCTGTTAACCATTCCTGTCCTTCTATTACCCAGATTTGGTTGAAGGCGTTCACCTGATCCAGCTTAGAGAACACACGGGATTTGGCGATTGCCTGACTGATTGTCTGCTCCAGAGGCAATGGGTAGGGATCAGTAACTGTTATTTTATTTTAATGGCCGTAATCCACTCAGGGACGGAGAGAACCATTCACTTTTTTGGCAAATACAATGGAGGTTGCAATGGGTGAGGTCTCCTTGAACAGCCAACCTTTTTTCAACATATCGTCCAACCAGGTATTGAGTGCAACTTCTTCCTCCGCTGTATGGGAATACAACGGACAGTTGATGTTTACCAACTCTACAGTCGTTAGAAACCCACAATCATACCTGGTGTATTTAGGCAGACGATCTGCCTTTTCCATATCAAAGATTCTCTGATAGTGCATTAAGTTCTTTGAGGAAATTGGCCAGAGCCCGTAGAAGTGACTAGGGTAGTGATAGAGCTAGTTCCTTGTACCTTCTTAAGGTGTTGATCAAAGGGCATTCTCCCTCTGAATGATCATTGGTAAACGACAACTGATTTGACTCTAAATGAATCTTCACATGTTGTTGATGCCACCACCCCACGCCTAAGATCACCAGAAACACAAAGTCCAGCATAGCCAAAAAGTGATTGCAGAAGGTGAAATGGTGGATTGAAAAAGGTACTGGTCGGTGAATGACATATGAGGGCTGATAAGCAGATGAGGCCACCATCACTGAGGGCCCCGCATCCATTTCCAGTTTTAATTGTTGTGCCAATTCAACACTCATAAAATTTGCTGCAGCTCCAGTGTCCAGGGCCTCAAAGGAGACGTGATGAGAACCAACGCTAATTTTCATGGGTACTAAGAAGTAAGCGTAGTTCTTCTTATTGGTAGTTGTGGATAAATCCAGCAATACCAAAGAGATGGTGGTGGGATCCGGTAAAACCAATGTGCATATAGCTGTGGCAACTATGGGGTATGGTTTTGGAGGTTTGAGTGTGACTGGTCTAATGCGGTCAGAGATAATCTTTTTTACAACCTGTCTCAGTTGAAAAGACTGGACCATTGCTGCGCCTACACATGTGAGAAAGGCGGAAATGGCTAGGAATAATGGTTGGTCAATTATGACAGGCGAACAGCAAGTAAGAATTATACTGGCTTACCAGCCCAGATGCCAAAGCATCTGAATAGCAAACCAGAATGCCTGGGGCACTGCTGCTGATATGATGAATATGGAACTGGGAAAGAGTTTTACCAATAACTGCTGGTGAGCCAGAATTTTATATAGGCACAAAAAAAAGTACCAGATGCACATGGCCATTAACCCCGAGGGGTATGAGAACGTTGGCGGATAAGGCGGCCTAATTTTCAACATTTAAAAACTTATTTTTGGGAAGAATTTTAAAAAATTTTTAGAAACGAAAAATTGACTAACAATTTTCTCAGTGCTATGCGACTGATTAAATAGTAGTTGATTTGGGGGAAAGCAAAGCTGGAATCAGGTCTCTCAAATTTTACCTAACTGGCGATTATTTGGGAATGGGCGGGTTAGTTCCTTGGGAACCATCACAAAATTTGGCAGTGGGCTGTTTCACTGTCAGTTTGACCTCAAATGCCTGAATCAAGGCTTGACTACATTTCTGATAGTTGGCATGATGGCATTTAGACCGATGAGCAACAGGAATCCCCCAAGGCCACCCCACATTGGGGTGGGCCCATTTGGTTGGGAATGGGTTTGGGACACCCAACCTTCCCATTCTTGGTCGCTGGTCCATTCATTTGGTCCATGGCATTGCATCTGGCGCAACGCCCAATTTGTCAGCAGGAAGCTGCCCATTGGGGGTGATGCCTGCCAGATTTGGGAGGTGAGAGAAGATTTTAATTGTCATGTTAATCAAATTGCAACCATCGGGTATTCCAGCTGATAGATCAGTCTTCATACCTTTTTGACCATTTAGAATCTGAGCATCAGGCAGATTGCCACTTGAATTTGTTACAATTTATTTTTTTTGGTGATCTCAGCTCAGATTTCACTGATTCCTTGTACCAGTTCTGCCGAGGTTAGTGTGGGTACTGGAAACGGGATCTAAAGTGGGAGAGCTGTTACCCAGCGCTCATCTACTACATGAGCGAGGTCGCCCTGAGTAATGAGGGGTACAGCCATCCTCTTTGGTGACTTCTTACTCGGAAATGGGAAAATGGCCCAGTCAACACCCAGAGGACGTTCCCTGGGACTCATAAAATACACCAAAAGTGCCTTCAATTGAGTAATCAATTGTAGATGTATTCTACCCAAGTGAATGATCTCATAACTTGAATGAGATTTGAACCCTCATTTTTCAATTAACTGAACTGAACCATCTTCATTTGTTACATAGATTGTTTGTTTCAACACCTGGGCCAAGACAAGGGGCTGGGCTTTTTCACCCCATTAGTACCAACCTGAGAATATTGTTGCTTGTACCCAGCGTTGGTCTAATGTATGTTTAAGGTCAGGATGAGCCTTAAGTTTCACCTTCTGGGCCTCCTGTCGCCCAGCCTTATCCCTGGCGTTGGTTCCCACTACTAAGTCATCCAACAATTACATGATCCTCTTTCCCAACATCCAGTGGTTCCTCCTTATGAACCTTTTCATACTATAAGTATTGATGTTGTGAGACCTCTCCTCAAGCATCTAATCTCTATCATTTCCTTCTCCTAGTTGTTAATCATCTAACCAAGTAGATTAAAGCTATATCCCTCACCTCTGCTACAGCTAAAGCTATGGCTACATTCCTATTTACTCAGGTTATGACTCAACATGGGTGTCATGATAAATTCTCTTTGACGATGGGCATAATTTTCAATCGTCATTGGTGAGTGAGTTAATCAAACCAATGGGAACAACTCAATTTTTTAAACTTCTTACCATCCTGAAACCAATGGAATGGTAGAGAGGCTAAATGTTACTTTAACCTCAACCATTCAGAAATTAACTATGACTAAACTTCTCCTCTGGCCACAATATCTACCCAGTGTCATTCTCGCCTGCCAAATAAGGTATCATTGTATCATCAAGATGTCTCCCTACCAAGATCTGTATGAAGAAATCACCAACTACCATCTAAAGTGCAGGCTATGTTAATTCAAGCTTCCCTAGATTCCCCTGAAGTCACTATGATAAGTATTGGTAATGTGTTTATCAAACTTTAGGCCCTGTCTTCAGAAAAGTTGTCCGTTACTACTACCAGTGAAACTAATAGGATTAATGATTAACATAACTCTCTGCATACCTTCAAGTCTGGTGACTTAGTCCTTTTTTATCATCACCATCCTGGTGGAAGAGATAAAAGTTGAGGTCAATTGGTCAGGACCCCATAAAGTCATCTACAAGCAGGTCAAATGAACATTAAATTATTTTCGGTTAATTAAGGGACTGTGGTCAATATATTACACAGCCAATACCTTCAGCCCTTTAAACTTTACGCCAAGACTGGAATGGGGCTTTGTTGGGATACCATCTCTTAGAAAGGTGTTGAGCCAATTACATTTTGGGCTTTGAACCTGATCTCAGGATTCATCAAAACTCCTGTTAAGGCACCTGCTAAAAAAGGGTCCAAACCTGATCACTGAGGTCAAGTATTTCTACTTTGCCTTTGTTTATGAAAATAGCTGAATTCCCTAAAAAACGTTCACACAACATATATATTAGTGAAACAAGGCTTGGGAAGTTTCATCAGGGCGAAATCATAATCCTTTTAATAATTGTATCACAACAAAAATGACTTCCTTATAACCTTGCAGGGCTAATAGCTTCTAATTCCAATAGCAAAGCAATTGCCATTGTCGATGAAGGAGTGTTTATCCTTAATTACTGCTTTTATTTATATTACTAAAAATATTTTCACACCTGGGGCTTCAGATCCCCTGAACTCTGCCAGGGCGGTTGAACTTAATTTCCCTCATTTCAACATCACTGACTGCTTTTAAGTTAACATTGACATTACAGTTCTTACTTGGTGGTAAATGGGACACCTGAGTATGATGAAAGGTCTGACTATATTTATAAGCTTATAAAACGTGTTGGAGTGAAGCGCATGTTGTAGGGTTGCACCGCCTCATCTGGGTTTCAGGTTTTAGTAATTACTTTCAGGGGGTTGGCTGCCTCTGGTGCAGGTGAGTGGCTCCACAGCTGATCAGGTTCTCACAGGGAGCGGGGATGTTTGGGTTTTGGAGGCCAGGTTGGGGTGACGGGACCTCTCTTGTGAGCGCTAAAGACAGTTGATGCTCCACTTTCTGGCTAAGGTTATCTCTTCCTCCAATGAGGTAGAGAGGAGGGTGGCCGTGATAGCTTTTAGTAATTCTGGGCCCAAGTTCATATGGAACATATGCCGGAGCTGCTTGAGAGAGCTCTGGAAGACTGGCCAAGGTACAGAAGCGTTCAGCTTATTTTGAAACTAATAGATTGCCCTGTTGTAAGGATAGTAGTATGGACCAAGACTCGTCAAGTTCCTCAGTTGAGGCTGTGAGATGGACCAGGTCAATGTATACCTCCAGAGAGGAGAATAAAACAGATTAACGCAAGAAGGTTCGCCACTCATATAGACAGTGTATCATGAAAGGTAGAGATGAGCGCTTCCATTATCTCATGAAGGGGCTGTGATACTAACAGCCTGTTGGAAGTGGGCGCAGAGTAGAAGACATTTTAAGGAATTGCAAATGTGGTTAGTCTCTGAGGGGTCCAGAGTATGCAGAATGAATTTCCTGCAGGTAGAGTTTGATGTTGTGGGAGTGGATGAACTGTGGTTGCAAAGAAGCGGCGAACGTCTAATACACAAAAGATAAAAAGAACACACCTTTGCCACAGTGGTAGTATTATTGTACCAGTAGAAGGACTCAAAGTTTAGGAGTTTGCAGCTCGTTCATAAAAAATAGAGAAAAAGTTTAAATGAGCTTATTTTATGTTTTGTTTGGCTAAATGAGGTGCAAGGCAATACTGTTGGGAAGGCATGCACATGCACAAACACAAGTAACAGTAGTACAAAGATCCAGATATTATCGTACTACATATAGTTCCCTTGGTGTTAGAGGATGTTGCTGGCCAAAGGTAAACCCACATAGAGAAGGAGTAATTCCAGTTTCCAGGGCCCCAGGAGAATGTAAAAGCTTGATGTACCACCTTTCATCTATACAGGGATTATTATATTTTGGCGCAAAGGACCCCCAGACCCCAGCGACCCTCTAGTGCAACTCAGTGACCTGGTACATGTGGTTTATGAGAGGTGCACAACTGCCCTCACCCCTACAGAGCCTGTTTAATCCAGCGTATGTGGCTTTTTAACTCAACTACACATGTTGAACACAAAGGCTATAAATGTACTGTTTAATGGCATTATCTATAAATTAAATTTGACATACTTTTATTTTACATTAATAGGGATCTTTATTAATCAAGTAAGAGTTTGATGAAGTATCTAGTACACCTAGCGGCTCATTGGCTTGTTTCATTAAAAATTTCCTATTTGTCTCTAAACTCTGTGAAAAAGACCCCTCTGCCTTTAGCATTACTACTCAGATATGCTCGTACAATCTACATTCACATTAGTGCTTTAAGACTTACCAAGAAGCATTCCTAAATGGGTTGACTTATTTAATGTTACCCAAAAAGGGGCAAAGAGGCGAGAACTATGGCTCAGAGTATTGTCCCAGAAAGGAGTCATTCCGCCTTACATTATCAAATTATCTGGCGAATGGCCCTAATAAGAATAAAACCTATTACTGCTGATTTACACCGGCAAGGGGGTAACATAGAAGATTATGCTGAATAGTATAGAGGCAATCATATATATTTAACCACAGCGTTGACAGCTGATATTTTTGTATGAAGAAAAGTGATGCTCCAGAAGGGATTTAGAGATATACTAATAGTTGATTAATACTTAAGGCCACTAATTATAAATGGAAAGGCGTCGTGGCGTAGTTAAAACAAGTTTGTTTGGATCTGCTGTCTAGTTATTGGTCAAAAAAGAACATTAATCAATAAAAGTTATTATATCTAGATATTTGTCAAACCATTTACAACATTTCACTCTCACTTGGCCATATATCAGTTAGCAAAGATGTCAGGTAATTTTAACTTATTGAGAGCATGGGCCTGCTGCCCTGGAATTCTGATGATAATGCTTTATGAATTTTACTAAGCATGTTTGACGAGGTGACCCTTAACAGGATCCTTCATAGTGTAGGCATCCATGGAAATCTTCTCAACAATCTCAAAGGGGACTTTCCATATATGGTCAGATTTCTAACCCATCTAACCCCATGATTATCATGATATAAAACCAATTCTCCCAAAACAAAGTGGGGTAAGGTCCACCAGCTCTTGTTATTGTGCTCCAAAGATCTTACTTTTTGCGCCAACGCGTTAGATTAGGCAGCGCTCTGCAATTGAATCAAGATTCTCATAAGATTCTCTAGGTAGGCTTTGAGCTCATTTTTCTTAAGTTATGCATGAATACAAGATTGAGGTCACAGCCGGTTGTTTCCCATAGAGCAATGCAAATGGCAAATGCCCTGTGACTGAGTGATATTAGATGTTATAGACAAATATGGGGAAGGTAAGATAACATTCCAAGTAGACGCCTTTTTCATTTTTCTTCTGTAAAATTCTTACCAGAGTTCCATCTACACACTCCATGGTGCCATTGTTTCAGAGTGATAGGGCGTGGACAATAATCCGCAAATACCCATCAAGACATTGATTTTACAAATCATCTTGGGTTGTAAAGTTAGTCCCATTATCTGTCAAAAGAACCTGGGGCATCCATGGAGATATATAACATCTTCTAAGATGAACTTCACTTTAGTGGTGGCCCTTGATCCCAGATAGCTCTGGCCTCCAACCATTTAGTGAGGTGATCGATGGCTACTATTATATATTTGAACTGTCCAGAAGTATTGGCCATGGCCCCACCAAATCAATAGAAATATTGTTCCAGGCAGATTTTTGCTTAACTATCGATAATAATTGGCTTTCTTTTTAAGGGCCGTCTACTTGACACTACTTACAGAGTTGGAGGGTTCATGAACATCAAAATTTATTAATTCCCAATAGTGGTGCTATCTTAATAGTTTAAGAGTTTCCTTAAAACCTCCATGCCCCATAGCCTTGTGGGCTCCAATAATATAATCATTTCGTTCCTTTGGATGAGGTATTCAAAATTGCTGATACTTGATGACTTTGTACAACTTGACATTATGCACCACAGTTTTCATCATTATTTATCTAAAAAACTCTGAAATTCCCTTGGTTCATCAGAAAAAGAATGAGTTAGCATTTTGTAAAACAACTCTTCTGCCACATCAGCCTTTAAAGCTACGGTAGCAACTGAGACAATCTATCAGCGTTTTTATGTTTTACGCCAGGATGATGCTGAGCTTCATCATTATACGCTCTTAACTTCAACGCCCATCAGGCCAGCCGCCCATCAGGCTCCTTAAATTTTGTAACCTGCGAAGAGAGGCATGGTTGGTTAACACAGTGAAATGTAACCCATGGATATAAACCCAAAAATGTTTACAGGCATATATGACCACCAGACACTCCTTCTCTATCGCTTTTTAGTTTTATTCATGGAATTCAAACATTTGGCTACAGTAAGCTACTGAGTGCTAAACTACGTCCTTATCAGGCTGGGATAATACTGCCCCAATGGCAGTGAGAGAAGTGTCAATTTGGATAATAATTTTCTTATTAAATTAAAATATTTTAACAGTGGCTCTTAGGTAAGTGCAGCCTGAGTTCACCAAATGCTTATTGGCAATTTCAGGTCCAATGTAGTGGTACACCGGTCTTAAGATGATGAAACAATGGTTCTCCTATTTTACTGAAATTTTTGGCAAACTGGCGGTAATGAACTATCATTCCCAAAAAACTTGAAAGTTCCGCTTGCCTTTTTGCCAAGCCATGTGTCAATTGCTTCAACTTTGGCAAGCTAAGCCGTAAGCCATGTTTATTAATGACAAACACCAGATTTTCAATCTGTTCCTAGAAGAAATTACACTTACACAGTTTAATCTTCTACTCCGCCCTTGTAAACTGGTGGAAACCTCTTCTAATTGTTGTAGGTGTTCGTTGAACGTTCTAGAGAAGACGTTTATATCATCATGATAAATTAGGACGCAGAAAATTTTTAAAATCGCCAAGGATGTTATCATAGACTGCTGAAATTCTCAGGAACATTGTACAGTCCCTGCGGCATTCTAGTAGGTTGATAGAGACCCTTAGCGGTTATCATGGCGCTTTGTTCTGTTCATCCATGATCAGTTCTATCTGCCAGTAACATGAAGTAAGTCCTTGGCTGAAAAATACTGGGAGACGCCAAACTGGTCTAGAGCGTCATCAATTCAAGTTAAAGGATAGAAATTTTCTTAGTATTTTTGTTCAAGTTTTAATAATCTTTACTACGCAATTAGACCCACCATCTTTCTTTATAAATTTACACTGGAGATTCCCAAAGACTATTAGAGGGCTCCAACATACCATGTTGCGCAAGCTTAATTGTTTTCAGCATTAGAAACTTTCTCAGCCGGCGCTTTGAAAGCATTATAGGACAAAGGCGAATGGGTGGATGATTACCAGTATCTATCTGATGTAGTTCATACTATGCACACCCTGGATCATAATCATCTATAGAAATATAATGCATTATCTATCAAATAGGGCTAAAGCTTGGTCCTTTTCATCCTCAGTCAGCCCTGAAAGATATTTGCAAGACATCATAGTATAAACTAATAGATCCACGATTCTATAAGCCCAAGTTCCTCTAGATCTCAAAAAATTTGGCTATTGAGTACCTCATCAATAGGCAGGAAATGAACAAAAGCAACAGCTTGATGCCTCTTAATATAAAAAGATAAGTATACAAATTAGCCAAAAGTATGTGATTTCGCCATGGTCAGGTTGATAATCCCTGGCATGGCAACAGGTTCTAATTGGGAATGCTCATATGGGGCAATCATTCTTCTGTATAATCCTTGGGGATTTTCAAAACTAGTTTCAGTCCCTATTGTTACTTGATGGCCCAGCGGAATGGTAAGACTACTATGGGCATGTAGCAGAATCTCATTAGTTTTCCATCTGCTTAGGGAGCTTCTGCATCTAGGTTCAGGTCCGCTTGTAACCTAGGGGTACTATATAATTCTTAAAGACTAGGTTGACCAATTCTTGAGATTGATCTTTTGGGTCCTTATCCTTTTTTAATAAATAAAGGCATGAATGTCCAAGGATTTCCAAGGTGTTCCTTGTAAAATTAGCTTTTACTCCATGAGCCCTCATAAAAAGGTCCCAATAAGAAAATCTTAATTTTGATTAGGAAACACAATAGTGGGAGAGGAGACAACCAGAAAGACAAATAGCAGTGGCAATGCTTTGTATGCTCCTTCTGAAGTTGTAGACTGAGGGCCTGTGGTACCATAGCGCTTCCAAGAATAAATATCAGGAGTGAAGCCCAATTAATTCATTAGTTTATGGACATAGTATTAAGTAGTGCCCCACTGTCAACGATTGCATGGGCTTTAAGCCTCTTACTGGAGATATCAAGATAGGTGCATTCTGACAAATAAAAATCCTCTGGATTAATTTAAAACCTCTGAGGTGTTCATTTGATAAAAAAACTGAATTTACAAGCGATCAGAGGACTGGATTTCACCAAGTTCTCAATATGGATTGCAATTTAGACCCCAGTTGATTAGGGGATGTCATTAAATGTAATGGGAAGCTCATGTGATATTAACTGATGATCATATGGCTTCACTATGATTGGGCCTAACTTGGCTCACCGTTCTTAGGGGGACAGTGGGTCACCCTGACCTTTTCTTCAGCGATTAACTGTAAATCCGCTGGATATGAGTTTGCTTTATTATTCTTTGGCTGACCCAAAGGTGTGTTAGAGATTTTTTCAATTAGGATGTTGTTGGAAGAGGCGGAGGTAGAAAATCCCTGTTCTACTCTGCCCTGACTTTTCCCAAGTCTTCCTCTTTCAATGGGGACCTAAATAACCTCTAGCCTTAGAACTGGCCTTAGGGCAATGATTGGCATGAAGCCCAAAATTCCTGCAGCAATAACAAAGAACCTGAGTAATATAAGGTTTCATGAAAAAAATCCCATATGGTCGAGTTACTTCATTAGTGGGGAAATACTCTGGTTAGATGATTCGTTGGTTTAACGTGGGCTAGAATTTATGCTTCAAAAGTGAAAGTGCAACAGTGAAGGTAACTCACCATGTGGTTTATATCAATTTCTTCATTAAAAAGGGTATAAAACCCCAATACAGATCTGTACAGAGCTCACAGGCATAGCAAAGAGAGATCTGTGTGTCAAACACATTAATGCTGTTAGCCCCATACAGTGTCTGTGTCTCCAAGTAAAAACGCTCAGCATACACTTGAATAGGTTCGTCTCATTAAATTTATATGGTTCTGAACTCCATCTTATGACTAGTCGTTATTTCAGCTCTACCAAATTTTATTAAGCAGGGCTTTGGAATTATGCTAGGACTCGACTGCCTTTTTTAGTTTAAACAGGACTAACTCTTGAATCTCATAATCCAACGAGTTCATCACAGTAGCCAATTTAAAAGTGTCTAGGGCTTCACCCATGATGATCTCAAAGAGATCCAAAAACTTATGTGCATTCAAATTATTATTGCAAATTAGTAAGTTCACAGGGTTGTCAAGAGGTAACGACCCCTGTGATTTTCTCAACTGTCAAGGGCGTTGAGGTTATAACAGTCAATCCAGAGGAGTAAACCGCGTCTGTAATACAAGTAGTCTTTGCTCCATAGCCCTCCCTAACAAGATCCCTTGGAATGGTTCCTTAAGGACCTTGAAAATTTTGGCACTGTCAATTGTTTTATTGACCATCAAGAATCAATTTGATTTGTTAAACTATTGATATTATGTCATTTGGCCTGCAACAACTTTTCCATATAAAAATATTTTGATATGCGGACTGAAAGTTTTCTTGTAAAGCTAAATTTTGGTCTTAAGAGACCATACTTGATGTCCCAAACCTTTGAGTTGCTTGTGATGACTTGATAGAATATTGGAAAGTAGAACAGTGTAGGCTTTAATTTCTGCTCACAATCTACCAATCTCATTTAAATGATATGACTGTCCCTAACAACCTTCTGTCAGCAGTTAAAGGTTGCGCCACCTTTGGCGAAAATACTTCTTAGTAAGAAAAATAAGTTTATACACTAAGAAGAAGTACATGTAAGCAAAGTGTGAGCCCTCTGTAGTGAGCACCAAATGTTAAATTCAGCGTGGGGAGTTGTAACTTAACTACAAAAGGTTATAGCACAGACAAATTCTTAATGTTTGAAGGCAGTATCTTTAAACTAAATTTGCAACACTTACTTTACATTAATAGGGATGGATATTAATCAAGTAAAGGGTTTGCTGAATTATCTAGTACTCCTAGAGGCCCATGGGCTTGCTTCATTAAATCTTAATATTTGGCTCTAAACTCTTTTCAGGGAAAAAGTTCCCTCTGCTTTAGCATTACTACTCATATATACTCTTTCAACCTTCATTTTATTTGTGCTTTGAGACTTAACAAGCAGCACTCCTAAATGTGTTGACCTAGATAATAATACCCAATTGGGGCATAGAGGAGAGAACTAAGGCTCAGAGTATTGTCCCAGAAAGGAGGCATACCGCCATACACAGTCAATATACTGGTGAATGGCCCTAATAATTAAAGCCCTATTATTGTTGGTTTTGCACCGACATGAGGGCAACATAGCAAGATTATGCCAAATATTATAGAAGCGATAATATATTGAGGCGACAGCGTTAAAGGCTGATATATTTGTAAGGGAAATAGATGTGCTATGGGAAAGCTTTCTTTTGCTTCAATTGACTAAATTAAAGCAAAAATTTAAGTTTTAAAAAATACAAAAAACCTACTGCTCAAATCAAGAAATTAAACTTTTCTCTCTCGTTGCAATCACTTTTGCAACTTATTCAATTCAATTCTGAATCTAGTTTGATAATCTCACAGAGGAGATTAGTCTGCGCCCATGTCAGGGAGCAGTTGGGCAAGTAAGGTAAGATAAGCAGGTGGTAGGCCTGTGGCCTCAAATGTTCGAAAACGCCCGGAGAAACTGGCAGAATAGAAAAAAATATAAAAAACTGGCGGTCACTATTTCCCCAGAAATCCTCGCTTGGCAAGCACAATGCAACCAGTACATCAACACGCCGCACTCCCAACCACGTTTGATGGTGAAATATGGAGTCCGTGTGTTTCTGGACATCCAACAAACAGCTCTATGGGAATAGTTTTGTGGGGATGTGCACACTTTTTTCCTGACCGCGGTGTATGTCACACCTCACTCCATGTCACATGGTTGGCTGGACCTTGGTTTTGAAAACAAGGAGGCAGCAGACAAAGCTGCTGCGGTGTGCGTAGTGATTGACCTCCCCAAAGGGCAATGGGTCATCAAAACCAAACGCACCAGATGGACAAAATACAACCAGATTTTCCTCACGTTTGACTTTTTGCCTATTATGGTAAAGCATGCCATTTTAGAACAGCACCTTAAAGATGGTCTCACCATTTACAGCGAAATACAATCTTTTGAGATGCAACACTTTACACTGATACCATACCTGTGCACTGGCAAAGCCATCGCAGTTCTGACCCCAACTGAGGAGATTGTGAAGGACCTAAACCAGATCCTGCACTCCACATATATCAATATTGAAGGGCATACCACCCACCCTTTCCGGGTAACCGTGGACAGCGCGCCCCCCATCTGCACCCACTGTGACACGTTCAGCCATAAGGCACATGCATGCCCCACCAAGGAGGGCATCACATTCCAAGAGCACCCTTGGTGGCCATGGCCAGCGGAGAGGCACACTACAAGCCAACCGCAAGCACCAAAGAGGCTTTCCTGTGGGGAGCACAAGGCTGCTACCTACTGGTAAAACCTATTTCCCCGCAAGAGTGGATGAAGGCCAAGCAGGCCCACAGGGCTGCAGCCAAGGAAGCGGTCAAAGTCACCATCGCTATCCCACACTCCCACCGCCAGGAGGACATCAAAACCTTCATGGCAGAAGCAACTTGGGAATCCATCAACCAAACAGATTGGGAAGCCCATGCCAATTGGGCCACCCAATCTGCGGATCTGATGGGTGACTCAATTTCACCCAATCTTTGCAACCAAGCTCCAGTTGAAACTGACTTGGGGTCCAACCTACCTGAAAATTTTTTTGACCCAATCATTGGTGCACCAAACTCATCTGCACCACAAAAAATTTGTTCAATGGTAGGGAAACAAAAAGTGAAGGCAAAAGCTAATGCGAACCTTTCTGCTAAAATCAACAAAACTACCAATAGCATTGTTGCAAACACCCACGCTGCTGTGAAAGCCCATGGGGATCTAGAGGAGGCTAGTGGGCCGGGTGCTCACCCCCTCACACCTAAGGTGTGAAGGGGGAAACATTCACTTTAGGGACATTGAATATTGCCGGACTCAAGGCCTCACCATTCCAGGCTAGGAAACTGAGTTTTTTACAAAAAATTTACCCGTGGATATCCTGGCCATCCAGGAGTCCCACTGTCCATGAGGTTCTGAGGATGCTTGGAAAACCATACTCCTCCCATCCCTATCTTTTTGGTCAGAGCACCGTGGGGTGCTAGTTTGGAAAAACAATTTTTTCAAATTTTTATCATCAGAATCCTTCCTCAATGGCTGAGTTCTCATTGTCACTTTCTCGTGGGCTGACATGGTGCATGCTATCATCAACATCTATGCCCCAACCTGTGCACGAGAACGTCAGGAATTTTTCCTATTGGTCAAATCCCTCCCGTTACCCCAGACCCTTTTGTAGTTGGCAATATGAACTGTTGGCTAAACACACCAACAGACCGTTGGCCTTCCTCATCCCACGCCCCCCAGGGTCACATAGAGCTTTGCGTTCTAAATGCCACCCTTGGGTTAATAGATGCGCTGCCTTGACGAGCCCCACTGCTCAAAAACATGATGCGACCCCACATCCACAATGGCCAATTAAGGTCCATGACCCGCATAGACCTTATCCTTACACCGGCGAAATTCCAACCTCACATTTCCCACTTCCAAACAACAAAAATAAATTCTCCAACCACTGACTGGTCTCAATAACCTACCACCTACCTGTCACAGTTGCTAAGGCCCAACATTGGTGCAAACTCCGCCCTCCCAAACTTATGTCGCCAAGATTTTCCACTTGGGTGGAATCAGCACTTTGGCAAAAGAGTTTGTTAAACCATTTTGCGCGGATCCCATCTCCACATGGGCAGCCTTCAAAGAGGATACCATCTGCCACTCTCACCACCTCTCCTCCCGACGCTCACGAGCCACATTGGCCATCATCTCGCGCGCTCTGCCAGAGTTGGCACACCTGGAGTCCAACATCCCAACCACATGATACAGCCCTGCATGGGGCCAGAAGTGGGCAGAGGCAGCCGCCCACCTCAACGCCTCGAAAGGCAACACAAACATTGGGTTTGTGTTCAGTATGGGGCCAAATGCATTACAGAGGGTGACAAATGCACCGCATATTTTTTTAAAAAAAATTTCGCACCATGCTAAGGCATGGCCTGCACACAGGTGTGAAGATTGGATGATTCCATCGCGGATACACCAGCCAAAGTGGCAAGTGAAACACAAAAGTATTACTCTGAGTTATACCGATCTGATCCAATTCAGCCAGTTGAAGTGGCGGAATTTCTCAACTGAACCCACATCTGCACCATTTCCCAATACCCAGAAATGATGAATTTGATTACTCCAAACGAATTATGGACAGCCATCCACAGTGCACCAAACTGGAAATGCCCAGGCTCAGATGGCATTCCATATGAATTCTATAAAAAGTAATTTAAATATATATCCCCACTACTGCTTGACTCACTTAACCAGAGCCTTCTGGAAATGCGCCTCCTACCAGGAGGACAAGAGGCCTTCACCGTCACACTCTCAAGAAAGGGGACAAGCCAGACTTAGCCAACTGGCGCCCCATTTCTTTAACTAACATGGATACAAAAATCTTAACAAAAATCATGGCTAATTGTTTAAGGATTGTAGCATCTGCCACCATCTCCCCAGAACAATTCAGTTTCATACCCAGAAGGTCAATTTGGGACAACGTGCACTATGTGGCTAACGCATGCCAGTCCACAGCCTCTGGGGCACTTGTATTCTTGGACCAACAGAAGGCCTATGATAGAGTAAGCTGGGAATACCGCAGGACCTGCTTCCATCAATTCCGCTTACCCCCTTGCTTCATCAACTGGGTGATGCTGCTCACGGAATCTGCAACAATGGCAGTACATGGCCCTGGCTTCCTAACGGAAGTAGTCCGCCCTCAAAGGGGCTTGCGACAAGGGGACCCCTTAGCCCACTATTATACAGCTTCAGCCTTGACCCACTACTTTGAAATGTGAATGTCCAACTCAGTGGGGTCCATGTGCCAGGCCAAGCCCCAGTCAAGATGATGGCGTTTGCAGATGACTGTGTGGTTGAGGTGTCTAATAAAAAAAGATGCACGCGCACTTGAAGCTCTCATCCAGGAGTATTCCCGGGTAAGTAATGCTGCATTAAACGCCTCCAAAACAGAAATCATCCTCCTTGGTCGGTATCAAAACTGCTGGGCCCCTGCAACCAGTGCCCATCCCGGCCCATCTGCTTGTACATGTGCTCGCCCTCCCAGCTTACCCCACACCACCCCACTGGTGCTCCCCTTTGTGCCACGCCCTGCCATAGGGCCAGTCCGCCATCTGGGCGTGTGGGGGAGGCAGGTGGGTACGCATCAGCAGTAATGGAGAAACATATTCTAGACAATGTGACGAAGCGCATCGCCTCCCTCAGAGCCCACCCTACTTCCCTTACTGGCAGGGTTGTTTTAGCCAACTCTATGCTCCTATCCAAAGTCTAGTTTGGAGCCCACGCCTTCCCCTTCTCCCCAAGCTTCTTCAAATCCTTGTATGCCCTGCTGCAAGGATGGCTTTGGTCAGGCCGTCCACTACCAGTACGGCTATAGGTCATGTTTGCCCTCATCATCATGGAGGCATGGGCCTGCTTGACTTCAAAGCCCATGCTTCCAAGATCCTGGGCACATGGATTGTGGCTGTCACCGCCCCTACGCTCCCCTCCCAACACTGGTCCCGCGCGGCCTGCTCCAACTTCTCCCGCGCCTTGGGCCTTAACAATCCATCGAACCCTCACTCCCTGATGAAATACCTGGCTTCACACCCATCGGCCACAGGTCCTCACGGGACTAAAACCCACTACAAACGAATCCTCATCTCCATGCGGAGTGCTGAGTGGAGAATTTGTATTAGCGGACACACAGCCCAGAGAGGCCGCCCCTCTCTTCAGTTCACACAAGAGGTATAGGGGCTACCCATCCATGATGGCGTGATACCCATATGGCCCCATGTCCTATCCAGGGTGGACTACCTGGACATGATGGACATCCCTTACTCCATTGAGACCCAAAAAACCATCTGAAAATATGCTCACCATCCTCTGTTGCAGCCTCAAATCCGCTCCATTGTGTGGCGCTGCCTGAGGCGGGTGTATCATACAGCTGAGCGCTCTAACGCTTTACACTCATCCTGTGTCATGTGTGGCCAGTATGGAACGCTGTTTCACCGCCTGGAGAAGTTCCCTACCTCTAAAAATGATATGGCGCGAAGTTCAACGTTTACTGGCCCAGAATCAAACACATCCCTTCAGTCTGTCAAGAGATATGTTTGCAAAATCAATGGCCTCCCCCCTTCCACCCTCCCTCCATGCTCTGGTGGTTGTAATCGCCATGTGGACTATCCACACGATTGTCTTGGATGCCATCGCAGGATCAACCCCCACCCTCCCAGAAGCGCTATACAGATTCTGGTCTCATTTGGTGGACCACTTTCGGGCGTGGATGTTTGGATACCTCCCACCGCGTCGCCAACAGCTGGTCTCCTCCTGGTTCCCAGTTTGGTTCATCAAATCATACCCTTTCTCTCCACACATGTTCAATTGTGGCTACGGCCCCTTCACACGTTCCCTCCCCTCCCCATAAGTGGCGTTCCCGCTGGCAACAAGAGATAGCATCGCTTCTCTGGGGTGCCTTCCTGTTACTAAGTTTTGTCTCTTTCAGATCAAATTTGGAAGTGTCTGTCCCATGGTCAGCCTTCCTCGCAATAAATTTTAATTTAAATCAGGCAATTGAAAACAGAATGTCAATGCCATTGATGCTTACTGCCCTGGCTTGGGGTGGTGGAGTGCTGCCTTCTGGCATTCTTTGGCCACCACTGAAGCACGTCCAGGCTGTCTCTGCTAGCCCTCCTTATGCCACCAGGCGTTACATCCAACCTTGGGACTTAGCCCACAATCTCGCAATCTCATAGGCGGTGCTCCAGAGCCCTTTGGTGCTCCCTTGGATCAACCTGCGTTTTGGCCTCCAAGTCAATTAAAGGAGTCTTTTCCCCATATGTGAACGCGGCCATCATTGAGATGGCCATGCAGTATTCAAACCAACCGGATATATTGAGTTTCACCATTTTAGGGCTATTTTGACTCAGATTCAATATGAGGCTAATGTGGCAGCAGCATCTAAGCTGCCAATTATTTATAAAATCATACTGATTCCCAATGTTTGCATTCATATCCCAGATGAGGCCAATTTGGTGGTTCAATCTGCCAGGTTGCCATTATTTCTCTTCCCTGAATTCCGTTGCAATGAACTAATGGTGGGTTTGGCCATTTGTGGTGCAGACACCATCTTGCAGTTTGTGGTTCATACTGGGGCAGGTTGGTTGGCAGGGCCTTGTGCCTTTGCAATGATCTTCCATTTCCATCATAACACCTACGCCATAATTACCCCTGAACAGGGATCAGATACACATCTGATCACCCTTTTTGTGCGCATGTCAAAATTGGCTGCACCATATGCCCCTTGTGCTTAAAATTGGATCATAAAAAGCACAAGTGCCCCATATCTTTCGCCTCTGCTACTTCTGCTGCTCCTCCTTCTGGCGATGAGCCAGCTGCTGCCTCACCCAATTTTGAGTGGGGTACAATCCTCCCATCCCTTACCTCAGCTAAATCTGGCACTGCTTCCAAAGCAGCAACTTTTAAAAAGTTTACATATTTTTTGTAATCGTTGGAATTATGTAATCCTGAGCCAATGGCTGAGACAGTTTTGGCTGAACTGCTGTGGCCAAATTTTTGCAGCTAATCAGGATCTGCCACTGCACTGACTCCAGTGACTGGCCCAAACATAGCTGATTTAATCTAAACAAAGTGCTCAAACGGTTTAATAAAACATATTGGCCTTACAATGTTAAGCCCAATATCGCCTCGGATGAATTTTTTATAAATTCTCTTAATTCATCTCCCCACCATTTTCGTTCTAAAAACAGTTTCCCTGCTTATAAAGATATAAGCAAAATGGCGAGAGAAGCGGCAAGCTACTCCCACCAACACCCTCCTTTGACAACGTTTTTGGGCGATGGAACCCTTGTTAAGGGTATTACAATCACAAATTTCGCCCATGATTTTGATGAGGATGCAAAATATGAAATTGAGGAGCTTGCTTTTTGGTGCGATCCATGCCTGAATAGATGCAGCAAAAACCTCTCTTTTTGACTCAAGTTATCCCAAAACCTGCCAGCGCATCAAGTCTTTCACTTGTGTGTCAGCTCTCATCACTTTCGCTGAACATCAACTTTGTCAATACTTTGAGGTGATGGACACCGCTGGCCTATTACAAAGAAAACCCACAATCATACCTCCTTATGCTACATGTCGCTGATTCCCCAACCTTTATGTTATTCACCATGGTCCGCCAACTAAAACTATACACCAGACAAAAGTTTCCCAAAAGCTTCCTCACCTTCTGATATGGCATCCTAGGCTGATAACTTAGGGGCTATGTAAAAATAGACTTTGAGCTCTGCTAGTTGGCAGGCTAGCCAGTATGAAGACTGGTCAGCCTTTGCCATTTTACCATAGGCTTTGGGGCTAGCAGCACCAGCTAACCCCTTGGCATGTCACCCACGCCATTTTGGGGATCCCCTAGCCTAAACCCTAACTACTGAAATAAATTATAAACTTATAACAAAAAGTAGATTAGGCAAAGGGAGATATTTATTGAAAGGGAAGCGCCAGGTTTTTATACTATTTACAAAAGGGCTACTGCGCCCATTGCCAACCTATCAGCTCTTCCGCTGGTTCTTCCAGCCAACCACTTCTCTTCTTCTTCTTCTTTATTTACATTATCTCTTCCCTGGCGTCAACCCTCTCACTTCATCCTTCCCAATGTCCAAATTAGTTTTGGTTCATCCTCAGCCTTAAGTTGCTGGTGAACCATATAAATAAATAATCTAAATAAATATCAAATTTGGATTTGACTTAACAAAATAATAATTATGCACTGGAAACTACTTTGGTCGCTCACTTTGACTTGGAATATCTCGGTATCTCACTGACATCTATTCTCGCCTTATCTTGATAATAAATGAGGCACCAGAAACAACCTCAGCCGCCTCAAACTCATAATTGTCAGATCAACTGACATCGAATAATCAGGCAGCAAACATCTGAAGTGATACATTAGCTTTCCACTGGAAATCCTACAACAGACTATGAATGGCTGTTGGCGTCAACCACTGATTTCAATGACTATTGGATCATCCTCAGCTATTAGTCGCCAGTGTCCTTCTACTAATATGGGGCCACTGATTGGCCCCACTCAAACCTAAAATACCAAATTTGGCAGAATACTAATTTTCAGCTTTACCCAATTTGGGGAGCAACTAACCAGCAATCACATTAAATCACACGAAATTCAGTCAATAAACCATTCCGCTGGGATTGGCTATATCATTCCAAGTAACATTAAATCATTGGAGGATTCCATCTGATTATCATGACAGGCTATATTAGGATCTTTTATTTCTAATTATCCCTTTTTTAGGCTCATTCAAAAAAGATGTGTGGTGTCTCCCACTTTTGGGTTGGGCACCACTAGTGCTAAAAAAGAAATGTGCCAAGGGGGTTTAGATATCCAGGAATAGTTAATTAATACTTTAGGCCCTTAATTATAATGCAAAGTCATTTTGGCATACTAATAAAAAGATTGGACAACCTGCTGACTAGTTATTAGTCAAAATAGAACATCAATCATTATAAGATATTATATCCAGGTGGTTGGTCAAAGCATCTGCAACAGACATTTCATCCCTACCCTAATTTACATCCTATACCCTGTTAAAAATAATATAAATAGTAGGCAGGAAGGTGGTTGAGGTCAAGGGACTCTAGCAGAACTTTAAGGCTCATTCCAACTTCATGTTAGTAGACCCAGGTCCAGAAGGAGTTGTCCAAATAATATCTAAGTCCTCTCTATCATACATAAAGGCGGATTTAGTCACAACAAGTTTTACAAATTGCGTATTAAATCTCTATATTGGTTTTTCTATATGAATTTATTTAAGTTCAAGTTGGGAGCAAGGATTGAAAATTTAACTATAACAAGGCCCTTATCTGAAGAAATATGTGCAATGTCATAACAATCAGCCTTATCTGTATTCCTATCCGTCATCAAGACTTCTACAATTTGGTTCAAGTTTACTTTCCCACTTCGGTAACTCCTCATAAATTTAATAACCAAGTGCGCAGGGTCCAAGACCCTGAACTAGGATGCTTCATCCTCTCTACCTTTCCGCCCATTCTATTATATAGGAAACTACTCTCCTTAGGGTAGGTTGCCATTTGATTTTCTTCTCTTTGGTTTATCTAATGATTTTATTTGTCTTTTGCTCTCTTACTCATGGATTCCTCCCTCCACTTCTCCATGTTATTATCCCTAAAGGTATTTAGTATTGCTGTCATCATCAATAAAAGGACTTTAGAGATCGTCAAGCAGATGTTCTGATCCATGAAGCAAACATTATTCATCATTTTTCTGTGAGTTTGTGAATGCTGTCTCCTTGATTATGGCTTTTAATCTTATGAGTGACATGAAAAGCAGCAACTGTCTTCTTTTATCCAATCTATCTCATATTGGCTGCAATCCGCTCTTTTCATGTTTAAAATAATTCTGATATGATGTTTTTCACGCTAAATGGAGCGCAGCTGATAGCTGGGGGTAACGCACTAGGTAAAAGATTTAAGAAGTGAGCAAGGAGAATAAGCATCAAGAAGAAACATTCTAGGTTATCTTTTGTATGTTTCCATACAAATTTTCGAGTTTATAAACTCATACCAAACTAACCTTTATCATCATGATAAGGAGCCTTTTAGAGTTAAGTGAGTTAGTGTAAGACCTAAGGTAGATATCAGTAAAATAGGAAGTGACAGACTCTTCGTGATAGGCCATGGCATAGGTGCTGATTTTGCACCCAAAAGTAGGTCTGGACCAGAACCTAAAACTTAGTTTAGCCATCACAATAAGGTTTTATTTACAGTTATATAATTGATATGTACTATAAAACAAGGATAGACTTAGGCAGAATATACTTATAATTTATTTAAAGTAGATGAATAACTGAGAAAAACAAAAACATTTCTCACTTTTGATACCAATATAAAGGGGGAATTTTGCATTAGATCAAACCAATTATTAATAAATGATCCAAGCTGAAAAGTTTTTGGCTTTCAAAAGATCAGATTTTACCCTAGCCAAATTTTTGTTACCTCATATATGTTAATTTTCTGGACTTTTGAATCGGTTTTCTCCTGATTTCAGCCGTTTTTGAACCTTTAGCTTCAGGCCTGACTGGCAAAGCAAGAACCCATTTTGGTCAATGACCTTTGAAAGATGACTAGTGTCTTCTTGATTCTGGCTTTAATTGCAGTGTTTTCATATTCTTAGCCCTGATAAGGCGTACTATTCAGGTAAAACGTCACTAGCTGTGACAGCTTGACACAATACTCATCAAATGTAATTCTATATTGGTTGTCGCCCTCCTTGCCTCTCACATCCATGGGGTTGCCCCAGTAAGACCTACGACTGCCACTATTACAGCCTTTTGGCTTGTTGCAGGGGCCTTTAGTATTTTGTTATAGAAAATAGCTTTTTTAATTAATTATTCGTCTCATTTAGAATACATTCTGTGTAGCTATGCCCCTGGAATTCAGAATTATCTAAAGGCATTATCAACCCCTACCATGATGAACAGTATTCTTCAAACTAGCTTTCACCCCAACAGTAGAGAGAAATTTAGCGGCCCTGTAGGTAGCGCCAGTTGGATCATAATGGGTTAAATAATCCCAGAAAAAGCCAAAGAGAATTGAAAACATTTAAGTTTTTATTTAGTTAGCTTTTCTAAAAAACTAAGAACTTGAAGAAATGGAATTTATTTGTATATCCCTTCATTTCATGATCTCAGGATCAGTTTTTATTCTTTTAGAAAAAAAGGTATAAACGTAATCTATTATACTAGGGATCAATCCCCAAGATTTCTCTGAAAGGTTATATTATACCTGCAGTCAACAGCCCTTCAACCAGAGCAGCTGTTCATAGAATGATTTTTGAGGTTGGTCACTACATTTGATATTTACTAATAGTAAAATTGGAATTTTGAACGCATCCTTTTTTCTTGAACATGATTCCCATAGATGGTTCAATTTATTTTTGAGCTTTCAGGGACTATTCCTGACAGTTACAAATTAGTTAAAAGTTTTTCAGGGTTTAGGGCCAGCCAATTTAACCTATATTTATGCATTTTGGGGTCAATTTCTGATTCATCTTTTTTATAAAACTTAATAGCTCAATGTTAGATCCAAGTAAATCCTGAATTGTGACAGCTGGTTTCAGTTTGAATTGAATGGGTTTGGAACGCCAAACTTTAGGGAAATAAGCTTGTTGCACCATCACTTGAGTTAGAAGGCTAGGATGAGTATACTAAACTCATATTTGATATTAACTACTAATTTACATTATTAGTCAGTTTATATAACTTGGAAAAAATTGAATCCATAATTTGATAAGCGAGGCGTTTGATAGGAAGGCAACCTGAAGTCTGACTATGCCCTCTAGCTCTTACTGCCTCCTTCTGCAACCCCTTAAACCTTTCCAAAAACACTTTATTAGTCAAACTCTGAATCATGGTACATATAAAGGAGTTATGCTGCTACTCTCTCTCATCCACTAAACGAGACAGGTCGCCCTTGCTTGTAAGGGACACAGCAGCCTTTTTGGGACCCTTTTTGGTTATGTAAGGATATATTATGTCCATAACAGACTCTGATCTCCAGAACTTACAGTATTCACTAAGTAGCCATTTCTTATGTGTCTGAGCTGTTTGGGAGTGACCTTGGTCGTTCCCCTTTGCTTTAATGATTCTAAATCTATACAGTCAAATTAGCCGTATATCCTTTGACATGTCTTCATGGTCATAATGGATTTCTATGTTGATAGGAATGGTTCATTGTCTAATACTTGCATGGTATCCCCTACAGACTTTTCCTCAAAGCCAACATGTCTCTTAAGATACTGTAAAATACGCTTTTGGAATTGGAAGGGTTTGAATTGGGACTAGTTGGTACAAAAATGTCAATGTGATGAATTAGGCTGCCCCTGTAGTGAGCACCACTATCTAAAATCTGATGATTTGTTGCTCCAAACGTAAGCAATCTGGTGGATACAACAAAGGGTTCAGATACTACTGATACAATGGGAGAGTCATATGTGGATGCTGCCTCATGAAACAAGCACACTAAGTAATATATAATTTATATAAAAATTTAAATTAAAATTTATGACAGATTTACATTATAACTCAATTGAAATACTAATGATCTATTAATTAGATATGGAAAGTAATTTTAAAAAATTTCCCATAATAGTATCACACTAGCAATTTATACTCTTTTATCTAATTTTCACCCAGGTCACCTATCCAATCACCATATTGGCATAGGTCTCTTATGTCCTGGCATCTGCTTAACTATGCCAGAATTAAACTTACTGGCATAATCAGCCATCATCCTCTTAATTTGATTAGGTATTTGGTGAGTTAATTTCCAAAAATAACCTCATGATTCATAATCTGTACGTTTTGAATAACAATGATGTTAAACAAATGTCAGAGCTTCATTACTTTTTGTAAATTATATAATATGTGAATCTTGACTGCGTATCAGTTATCACAGATCCATATAATTGATTAAGATTATTCCTTAGCCAACCCAAATTCTGAACAATATAAAATTTTCAATAACTATTTGGTCTTATCCAACAACTCCATTCACGCCTTTATGAATTATATATGCAACTACCTCTAACTTTAGTTGAGATAATTGAGAAGCCATATTGTTTATACAAGAGTGTCAAATAAGTTCTAGAACCAGATTGTATGAATTAAAAACGGAGGTGGTGATTACTACACACGTTGATATCATCAAACAATTTAAAAAATGTTTCACATACATCTTTTATGATTTTAACAAGTTATGACCAATATCTTCCTACACATTTTCCAAAAAACTTACATTTCCCAAATCAAGGAGCTGATCAAATGAAATTTGATTCATAATTAAAGGGCCGATTTTTCTCTAACCCAAGAAAGTGTATATTCAGGAGTATCCACAATTGCAAAAAGGCCCTGTTGGACCTACCATATTAAAATGATCTTTCAGCTTAAAAGGACCCCTGGACCATATGCCTACATCCATCTACTTAATATCTCAATAAGAAAGTCATTAATTCCATATACAAATTCTAATGTGCAATTGAGAGGGGTGTCTTGTTTATCAAGATGGATATCAAGGGACCACTTCAATTCTAACTTGACTCTAGAGAGCGCTTCAAGTAAGATTTCTAATAAGCATCAGATGTGCTAAGACATGCATACTATCCAATGAGTTTATCAAACTGCTTTATATGATATAGTTGATTAAAAGCTTTATGAATGCAGAACCTAGAGGGCACACACAAAGAGAAATATCATAAGTTCAGCAAATTAATTGAAAAGTAACTTTAAATATACCAAGTTACATTAAGTAATTGTTCACCCACTATATGAATCAATGTGGTGAAAGCCTCTAAGAGAATCTCAAAACTTCTGTCAACAACTGTTCACACTAGTATGCATGTTAATGTAATTGAAATTAAGTCCATTTCTGCTGAATGGCCTTACACTATAACTGTACACGTTATATATGCTTCCATGGGCCCTTTTTAGCCTACTTATAATATAAAATAAGTACAGGATAAAAAAAATCTTTTTTTCAGATGTTTTAAGAGGGCTATGGGATTGGATTAAGCTAATGACAGTCAAATGTTTCACTAATACAAACAAGCCTTAACAGTACTTTATAAAAGATAATGTAGCCTATTATTAAGGAGTACCACCTGATGTCACAATCTGGCTTTGCCAAAGTGTGTCATTTCCAATTTTTATGACTCAAAAGAGCAATAAACTTAATTAAGCTGACAAAGCCTCACTTTAATTTTCACTGTTGGCATCCAAGTTGCAAATAATATAATCTTATAAAACCGGATTTTCCTAATCTGATGGCTTCAAGAGTACTTTGTTTTCCTTTCAGAGTGTTACCCCCTAGAATATGATATTCTCTAGGAAATAGGTATTAAACTTCCACAAAAGCCAAGAGGACCCTAATCTTGGTTTTTGAAAAAATTGGTCCCCATTTTAAGGTTAGGTTTCTACTTTAAATGCATTATTGTTGGTCAAGCCCCATGTTTTTACTTTTTTGGTTCCAAAGCCCCTTAAGTGTTTGGATGATATAACGGCTTCATTCTGTTATACATGAAACACTTGTTGAAAGTCCTTATAAAGAGATTTGGAAGCAATATAATCCTGTTTATCAGAAAGAGTGCTGTGTTCATACAGTCTAAGAAGGGTTTCAAAGTCTGGCAGGGTTAAAGCTTGTTGGTGATAGTTTGCACAAGATTTGATAATTCTACAGCAAAAGGAATATAAACCTCTTAACTGCTATAATAAGAACGGGTTTTTAGGATAAAATGATTGGATAGAAATGAGATAAATATATATACTAAGCAAACAGGGATTCAAGTTTTATATGGTTTATTATAGATATTGGCTTAGTAAAAAAACAAGCCTCTTATGATGGCACTGCTTAGTAAATAAACTCACTGACTCAAGGTGTGATACACATATAATTCATTATTAGTTTTGAGCCAAATTAGGAAATTTAGTCGTTTGACTTATTGGAGCTCTTTAATCTCGCATTGCTTTATCAGAAGGGCTAATGGAGGGTTGAGAGTTGGTAGGACAAGTCCATGAGTTAAAGTTTTAATTTACTTAAGCTAATCACCACACAAGAAAATATCTGCACCTTTCAGGACCCCATTTAACCTTATATAAGGGGTCAGTCTCACGTTGTGAATTGAAATATATTAATGTTAAGGCGTAGAGGGACCTATAAGAGTTCTCTTGATTCCGCTGATGAGTCAGAATATTTTGGCTACTCAAAATTGAAAAATTTGGCCAAGTCTTAGTATTATTGATGAAAGAACTTCCCCAATTCAGAGAGTTTCACTTAGAATTGGCCAAGGTCTTTTGGCCGATTATATCATTTTTTTATCCAAAACGTTCTTCTCCTAGTATCAGACTTGCAAATGTCTGACAAAGGGATCATCATTAACACTTTTTAGTATGATAAATTGTAAACTTAGGTTCAATTAGAGATAAATGATGTCTTTATTATTATAAAATTAAAAGCAGCTGAAGAAATGTAAATAAAGGTCAGAATTCTTTTATTTAACCATGGCAAGTCGACCAGAGTATGGACATTACCAATGCTTGAAAGAGCCAAAATTTTAAAATAAAATGAAAAAATCAAAACAAGACAGATGGATCCACTCAAAATGATGCAAATTTCAAAAAATATACACCAATTAATTTGGAAGCAGAAATCGCTATATTTATGGTGGTGGGTGAAGGGGGGTTAAGAGGCTCATCTTTCTCATCTGTTGTGGACATGCAGTGGCACAAAACTGATAGCAAAGGTGTGGATGGTTCATGTAAGTGGGGGTTGAGATAACAAAGGGGTGCTTGCAACTCAATGTGTGCAATGAGGAGGGTGGAAATATAGTCGGCAAGTGCTTTTTCCACCTCAAGGCGTACTCTAAGTAGGTGGCGATGGGTTCAAGGTTGTTGCAGGTAATGCGGGTCTTTGGGCTGAACTTTGCGACTTCCACAGCTTTTTAAACTTCTAAATTTACCACCTGATAGTATTGGATATGGGCTTTTTTCTGTTTTGGAAGCATGGTACAAATAGGATAGGATGGGAGGTGGCAGGCCCGTAGCCAGTACTGTGTAAAAATTTATTGGTTTTTGGTTGTTATCAGCTAATAACCCCTATAAACTTATTACTTGCACAGGTTCAGTTCTTGTGCAATCTGGACACGTTGTACTGTTGTTGATATAATTGAATGATAATATTATGATGACTATTATTTACCTTTGAAGAGATTCTTAGATCTCAGCCCAACACTCAGCCAGTATTCCTGCTCAAAATACTTGAGATGACTCAAAATATGGATTTGTTTCCTCAAGTGTTACAACCTTATTATCTCTGAGATTCACTGGTGACAGTTTCTCCATTTTGACACACAGTCGGCAGCAATCCCCAATTTTTTTCTGCTTCTTCTCTGGATCCCCGCTCAGATTCTTCTTTCTTTTCCTTAAGAAGTCTCCCAATTATCGCACACAGCAATAATATCCCTAAGAAAGAATAGAAAATTTTAGAAGCTGATAAAGTTTACTACTTAAACTATATACCGAAGGAAAACTTCTTTTTTATTTTTGTTGAATTCTAGAGAATTTATAGTTGGGGATTTAGTGTTCAACCCTCAGTTGACACCTCTTCAATGAAATGGCAGCTGTTTCTCTTGAATTACACATCCTCATCTCAGCAGCAATGATCTTCCCCATCCTGGCTAGGATTCTGTCATTAAACATCCTCAAGACCTAGAACAGAAAGAGTCAGAAAACGTGTCCCTAACGTTTCTCTCTTAATCCAAGCAAACCAACCATATTTGGCTAGCGACCTGCTTAGGTAATAGGACTGTTTACCCATTGAGGAAGGTCACAAAATAACTTATCAATTTGCTAGTTGCAGGCAGCATCACTCGCCTTGCAACTTACTACTTACATTTCCAATTGGTCAGTGATAAACCCAACCAATCCCAATCATTACACCTGATAGTTAATCATCTATCAGATGCCCCTATTTCATCAGCAACTCTGCCTCACAAGATCTTAGGCATTCGTCATGATTGATCCCAATGGATCTGACCAGGCGAATTTCCTAAAATCCCCCAAACATAGTTACTCCTAAATCAGGGCCAACCGATTTCCAATTCACCTCACATTAGGGAATTATCTCCTAGAGATTCCTGGTAATCTAGCAGGCTGGGAATATGGGAAAAACCCAACACATCCCCCAATTGCCTAGATTTCCAGCGAGAAAAGGACTGGGGTAGGAGAACACTGCTTCAGACACTTAGTCAAATACTTCATTTACTCAAGCAGAGTATGATTGTCAATACTCAACGCTACTCATGATGACATGTGGCATGCGGATATCTACCTCTTCCTCCTCACTACCACTTACTCAGAGCGTGGTCCCCTTAACCTTCTGTCATGCAGGCTGATCGATTTACTCATGATAATATTAGTCCCAGATTCCAGTTTTCCCCCCGTTTGTGCATATGACTTGCTGTCATATTTAGGATGCTTAGTCTGGCGTTTTCAATTTCCTAATTTCTCCTCATCCTAGACAGGAGACTCTTGCCATCAATGTTTGTTTTGTGGCCCAATTAGGAATGATTATTTATGTTCTCCCTTGTTATTTTTCTCCCATAACCCCTTGGCTCATATCATTCTTAATTCTTCTCTGGAGAGCTTATCTTATAATATTTGAGATTAAATTCTCTAAAATTAGAGCTTAATGGATTGTAGAATGCATAATGTAACTTTCACATAAGTCCATCTACCCCCCTATCATCCAGCTCATATGTCAAATTCCAAGTCGCAGTACCAACAGCTACTCGACATTTTGTCTGATCAAGACCTTTGGCTCTTCCAGTAAATGAGTTGAGATTCATGACGGAACCTCTTCTATGGTCCTTAAAGGACACATATGTCTAGTCTGGCACCAGCAGCTAGTCCTTCCTTGGAATTACCAGAAACAGTAACCAACTCTTCAGAAACCAGCCCAGCAATCATTTCAAACATTTCGCAGCCAATTCTCCCTCTGTTGTTGATTCCATAGTTGGATTTGAAACTCTCCTGGATTCATCTCCTTTTGCAGATGCTCCGAACATCATTGTGGTTGCTTCTGAAATTATGCCCTTCAATCTTGATCACTCCTTTCTTGACAGGTCAGACTTGCTTCCTGAGTTCCTCTTCTGACTCAGACAATACTACAAACCCGCTGTCATGGCTAATGAGCTCACCATCAGCAACATTATATTATTTTGAACTTTCCTACGCAGAATTGAGGGCCCAAGTTATTGAGGCTTTATCCCTAATGCTGAATCCTTCTGACCTTAAGAACATCCTGGATCAGGATACCACCGCTTATGCTCTTTGCTTTGCTGACCAAGTTCTTTAAGTTGGGTCATGAAGCTTCCAGCCTCTCCCAAATTTCACCATTACTTCTGCTTCAGCTTCTGAGAATCTTGTAATCATGGCTTGCAGGATGCCATTCGCTCCATGCACAACTATCTTGTTTCCAGTGCTTCCCATTGCTATCTTCCACTGATGGCTTTAATAGGGGTATGATTTGGCAAACCCCATCCAGTACCCCTTGTTCGCTGCCAGCCCATATGTCCAGTATTCTGAAGCCCATTGGCAGGCGCTCAAGACTAATCTTCCAGCTCTGGTACCATATTGATATTACTCAGGGTTATTCACCAATTACCTCTTTCTATACTTTTCCTTCCATCCCCTTCTCTGGTATTTTGCAATTGGCTTCTTCTGTATCTCAATTTCCCTTCCTCTAAGCACTTTCTCACAGGGATCTGCATCCGCTCAAAGAGAATTTGTTTCGTGTAGGTCTATCCCTCACTAGCGTCCAATCTCACATAGATTTTGACGGGTTATTCATTCCTACTGTGATCCATTCTCCCTCTCTCAAGAGGCGACATAGGCGGAATCATCCCCATATTGAAGATAAGCAATAAAAATAAATTTTTTAAATATATTTGGTTTTTCTATGAAATTCTATAATCTTTTTTCCAATATCTTTTATCAATATTTTATTTCTTCTTCTATTTCCATAAAACTTGACCTTGTTTTAGTTTAGTGGTCTATCTTTTTATTTTTCACCCAAACTGGATCCTAAGTATACTTAAACCTACCAGTCTTCTATGGTTCAGAGGTCCTTTTTTTAGACTTAACCATCTAGATTGGTTTAGAGGTCCTTTTTTCAGACTTGACCTAATCATCAGGACATGACCAGCTTAAAGGTTCTGTGATCCTTTTAGAAATCATTTTTTTTATCATTCCATCGCTTCAAATATTTAGCATGGACTCAATTTACAACTCTTCCATCTAAGAGATTCTTGATGGAGTAGGCGTCAGTCGCCGTCTTGGTAATAATTTAAGTTGGACCTGACCACAATGCATCCAGCTTGCTTCTTCTCCCAAAACCATGCATATCGCAATAGGCGACTCTTTCACCTATTTTGATATTCTGCTAAGGCCAGTCAAAACTTATCATCTGTTGATTTTACTTATCTCCTTTTCTTAAATATAGCATTGTATGCTTGCAACTGCATTTTGATTAAGATATTCATCAGTCAGTTCAAGTACTGTTTGGAACTCATCCCTGATGTTGGTTCCAGCACCAAATAGAAAATTGGTGGCAACGCGGCATTCCTCCCATGTAGCAACTCAAATAACATTTTTTCCATCGCCAAATGATGATTGATATTGTAGGCAACATCACTGACTCAGGTATGTTCCCCATGCAGAAGTTCTTCCTGTGACCAGCTTCCTCAGCGTCATGGCCAGCGTTCCTTTCACTTGTTCTACTAGTCCATTCATCTTTAGCTGTTAAGGTACAGACATGACTCCTCTGATCCACATTATCTCATTCAGTCGCAGGATCACATGAGATGTGAAATTTGTTCCATTATTTCTAAGTAGGACCTGCGGGCATCCATGTTGGTATACTACTTGATCCAGGATAAATTTTGCGGTTCTGGTAGCATCTATTTTTGCCAGGGTCTTTGTCTCACGAAATCTCGTCAGATGGTCAGTAGCAGATATTATGTACTTGACTCCCCCTGTGCTTATCATCAATGGTCCCATCATGTCAATGGACACTGTATGCCAGGCAAATCCAGGGCGGACCAGTCATTATCTAGTTGTATTACTATGTGGCTTGTGCAGCTGGCACTCCACGCAGCAAGTTAGATAGTTGGCGACATCGTAGTTGATTGACTCCCATATATTCCAACTCTTTCTTGAAGAAGTGACACTTTCTTTGCTTAATCTTCAGTTGCCACGGACAGTCTCTTGAATACTTCTTCCAAGTGGTGTAAATGGTCAGTAATTGTCCTACTGAACACATTGATATCATCATAGTAAACCAGGATGCACAACAACCTCAATTTGCTCAGTAAAGCGTCCATGGCCCTCTGGAACGTTGCAAGCGCATTGCATTGACCCTTAGCATCCTCATCGTTTGGTTTAGCACCTGTGCAATAATAATCATGCATTTTCCTTGGTCTTCTTATGGCAAATCAATTTGCCAATATCCTGAGATCAGATCCATCGTGGAGAAAGACTTCGCTTCTCCCAATTAATCTAGCACATCATTGATTCTTGGTAAGGGATATGAATCCATATTCATAATCATATTCAGCTTTAGGTAGTTGATCACCACCCAAATGGAGTCATTCTTTTTCTTCATGATAAGAATTGGACTCTCCCAGTGACTCAATGATGGAACTAGAAGCCCATGATTCCCTAGTTTGCTGATTCCATCTTCCACTACCACTTTGGCCACTTTTTATTGAAGAATCAGTCTCATCCAGATTGGCAAATTTTCCCCAGTTTCGACCTTTTGGATCAGATCTCTTGCACATCCCAAATCATGGCCATCATTATTGAATACTTCCCAATACATTTCAAACAATTCGAGCACCTCCTTTTGCTAGCTTTCCATCATATCAGCGAGTTGCTCTTAATCAACCAATAAATTGATATTCTCAGTTATCCTTGCCAGCAATCCCATCTCATTAAGAGTCCCATATATCGTGGAATCTCCTCAATACACCTGTCAGTATTAGATGAACAAATGCAATGATCTGATTCTTCCTGATCTTCATCGTTTTTCACTCAAATTTACCAGGAGAACTCAAATTTCCCCATGGCCCAGCATTATTATTCCAGGAGTCACACAAGGCTCTACTCTGGACTTCTTCCAGGGGCTTCCGACCTCCCCATACAGCAGCTCAGGTATCTCTAATGTTAACCCTGTGTCAAAAATCATCTGTGATTCTGGAGGTATGGTTTTCTCATTATTGATCCTCAGTGGAATTCCCAAGTTCTCTAGGATTTCCATCAGCATTTCTCATCGCTTTTGACCAACTAATTGGTATTAATTTGGGACAATGCCATCATTGTATATCAAATTAATGAAGTTGTTTTTCCTATTCACCGGAGCTTCTCCATCCTTCTGATAGACCAATGGTAACGTCTGACCCAATATGGTCAACATATTATACTTGAAGTTACATTTAACTCCATACTTGCATAGAAATTCTGTCCCAATAAGAATGTCATAGTTCTGGTTGGCCAAAACTATTGCTGGCGTGGATACCACCAAGGATCCAAATCGCAGTGGCAAAGCACTATACGCTCCACATGAGATTGTGGTATTTGGCCCAGCTGTACAGTATTCCTTCTTGTATTTTAAGTAAGGCGAGATCTTCATCCTCTTCACCAACTTGGTAAAGACAATGTTGATGGGCGCTCCAATTCAACAATCACCCTCACCCATACTTGATTAACTTGTATATCTATGTATGTACATTTGGGGTATTGTAAGATAGAGTTTACTGAGTGTATAGAGGCGTTATTAGCTGAATAAAGGGTGTGAATAATTTGCGCCAATAAAGCAGGAAATGATTCCTTTAATGCGCTGAGGGGTATTGATAAGTTTTCCTCATATAATCAGACTTCGGACAATTCATTGGATTTATTGTTGGCTCAATTATTGTCTACCAGTTGTCAGTCGTACAGCTGGACAACTTCCTTGATTATCTCAGGGTCAATTCCCTTTGCCCCAGATCTTGTCACTAAATTTACATCTAAATTGACCACTTGATACAGTTGATCATTTATACCTTCATCCATGAACAGATCATTGATGTCAATTTCTTCATTCATGATATCAGGAGTTACAGGCCTCGCAGCTCTAGGCTGTTCCCCATCTAGGCCGAGGGCCCTTTCCTTATTCCTTGGTGGCAGCAGACTATCTCACTTGGACCACGTTGATTCTATCCTTGGGCTTCTTGAAGTTCACAGCGAAATGTCCCTTCCCTCTGCATTGGTAGCAGACCTTTTCTTAATCAACCATCTGAACTCTTTGGGCTTATTCCCTGGTACAGTTTGGTTGTTCATCTCTTTAGCACCCTCATTCCCTTTGTGGGATTTAAATTTCATACAGGGTTGGATTCAAAACTTCTGTTTGGGGTCATCAACTGTTGCTCCCAATATTTTCTAATTATCTACCAGATGAGAGGTAGTAATTTCCATTGCAAACATGAAAGACATCATTCAGTGCAAATTGTGGTAGGGCCAAAGGGCCACTTGTAATGCAATTCTGGAATCAAAGTTGTTAGTACTTCACTCCAACCAAGATTTTCAATTTCTGGTAGAACCAATCCATAAAGCTTACTAAAGATTCATCCTTTTGGAACTGGATGCCCATAAACTCCTGTTTGCACTTCAACATGCACGTAGTACTCCTGGATTCCTTCATTATGGCAACTTTGTCCTCCACATACAACCAGATGTCCCCCTCCAGGTGGGGCAACACTAAGTTCTGACAGTCATTGTCTAGGTAATCATGACCGTCAACGCCTTTTGATGATCACCATAGCCATACATAGTCATAATGAACAGTTGGAAAAACGTTGGGGCGTTATCCTGATGGAAAGTCAGAAATTTCAGCATTGCATTAAATTCCTCAGAGGTATCACTAGCCAATTCTCTAGGTTTGGCCACTTGGCTCACTTTGGGAGTGACATTGGGCGTCATCTCCAAAATAGCATCGTAAGCGGGCAGATGTTTCATGGGATATTCAACTTCTGATTATTATACAAGGACTTCTTTCATTAGCATTGGTTGCCACATAAGGCTCACAATTGCATTTGTGAGTTTTTAGCTCCTCGACCTGGTTGATCAGTCACTTGATATCAGCACTGAAATTTCTCAAACAAACACAATTCACTTCCACCTCCGTTTTTATATATAAGACTTCTTGAATTAAGTCCCCTTCTTTCTTCTTTAATGAAGTTACTTTTCCAAGTAACTTATTCCCGAAACTTGTGACATTATTGATTCCTTCCTCCATCTTAGCGACTCATTATCCAAGGCTGCAAATTACTAATTATCCGGTGATTTTAGGAAATTCTGACTAACGGTTGCTACTCCATCCATAGTTTTCTTGACTCATCTTTATACGACATCCTTCTAATTCTTCTACTCAACTACACCCCTGTAATGAGCACCACTTTGTAGAAGTTTATTGGTTCTGGTTATTATTGGCTAATAACCCCTATAAACTAATTTATTTGCACAGGTTCAGTTCTTGTGCAATCTGTCCACATTGTATTGTTGTTGATATAATTGAATGATAATATTATGATGACTATTATTTACCTTTGAAGAGATTCTTAGATCTCAGCCCAACACTCAGCCAGTATTCCTGCTCAAAATACTTGAGATGACTCATGATAGGGATTTGTTCCCTCATATGTTATAACCTGATCTTCTCTGAGATTCCCTGGTGACAGTTTCTCCAGTTTGACACACAGTCGGCAGCAATCCCCAATTTGTTTCTGCTTCTTCTCTGGATCCCCGCTCAGATTATTCTTCTTTTCCTAAAAGAGTCTCACAATTATAGCAAACAGCAAAAATATCCATGAGAAAGAATAATACAATTGAAAGATTATAAAGTTTATAACTTGAACTAAATACTGGATAAAGACTTCTTTTTTATTTTTGTTGAATTCGAGGGAATTTATAGTGGGGGATTTGGTGTTCAACCATCAGTTGACACCTCTTCAATGAAACAGCAGCTGTTGCTATTGAATCACCCATCCTCATCTCAGCAGCAACGGTCTTCCCCATCCTGGCTAGGATTCTGACATTAAACATCCTCAAGACCTAGAATGGAAAGAGTCAGAAAACGTGTCCCTAAAGCTTTTTCTCTTAATCCAAGAAAACCAACCATATTTGGCTAGCGACCTGCTTAGGTAATAGGACTTTCTACCCATTAAGGCAGGTCACAAACCAACTGATCGATTTGCTAGTTACAGGTGGTATCACTCACCTCGCAACTTACTACTTACATTCCCAATCTGTCAGTTATATAAACTCGACCAATCCAAATGGTACACCTAATAGTTCATCACTATCAGATGTCCCTATTTTGTTGGTAACTCTGCCTGAAAAGATCTTAAGCATTTGTCCAGATCAATCCTAATGGATCTGACCTGAAGTTTATCCTAAAATCCCCTGAACATAGTTACTCCAAAAATCAGGATCAACCAATTTCCAATTCAACTCAAATTAGGGAATTATCCCCTAGCGATTCCTGGCAATCTAGCAGGCTGGGAATATAGGTAAAAAATCCCAACATACTGCAACTAATTTTGCAACGGTTTTACAGGTTGGGCGACATTTGGAGGAGGCGAATGTATCTTTAGCTAGTTGGTGGTCACTTTTTAATGGGGTGGCATCATTGAGAGGCACATAATGGCACTTTGAAATTGGGCGGCATAATCAGTATTGAGGTACATCTCAAATGGAGGGGGCCCAGCCCATTTGGATTCAGAGATAGGCTCGCCCAATTCATCAACATCAACCAAATAATCCGATGTTTTTTGTTTGAATTTAATTAGGTTGTTTGCATATGGTTTCTCTGTTACATTTGGCTGAGAGGATGGTTTAGAACTTTTTTTAGTCCATTCTGCATCCTGATTGGTGGGTTTAAAAGAAGAGGTTCATTGAGGTATCTTTTAGTTTTTTATTCATTGGTTGCTGTGGCTTCCATTTTGGGGGAGGGGGAAGTAGATTCTGGTGGTTAAAAAAATAAACCTTGGACAACCATCAGATCAGGCCAATTATCCTTTCAACGCTTGAGCTAACGCCTATTGCTATCATACAATTTGAGCCAATTATCTCAACAACAATTTGACCGAGTATTTTATCAGGCGCTCATCCCAAATACACTAGCATATTATGGCCAATTCCAATGCATCAAACCTTGGCAATTGGTCCCAATTATCAAAACACAATCAACTAATTTGTATACAATTTAATTCAGAGATGACCCAAAGTTAGTGTCTGAAAATCCTGTGGACTTCAGATGAATGAAAAACGTAATCAATTCTTCACCTGAGGGCAAAATTTATATGTTGATATGCATAATTG